>JAZHYW010032986.1:0-24715 GCA_037355805.1 Ixodes ricinus | reverse complement strand
ATTTAAATTTAAAAACATTTCAAATAGAAGTTGTTTCACCGTACATCTAAAAATACAATTTTATCTCATTGACGGAGTTAACAGCAATGTCAGACTGTCAACGTTGGGAATGCTGGTGTAAGAATGCGAAAGCTTCAAGTTTCTACAATGCTTTTTTGACACGCGCTATCGAACTAGACGCTTTCAACTAGTGAGAAGAGCCATGTTGCTTTACTGTCGTTCAGTAATTTTTATACCTCTATGGCAGCTGTTACGATTTTTAACGTCTGAAAAACTATGTTACACTAGCTGCTTCAACTATTCTCCAATAAACAATATCTCCTTTTTTTATTTGGAAAAATTATCAATTATATAGCAGCTTTGCACTGTAACATCTATATAGTACAACCTCTTGTTAATTCCCCGTAAGTGGCAAACTGTGCATGGTAAGTGTTGCTTATAGGCTCTTATGCCCTGCACATGAGGATATGCATTAGAACTACTGGTGCCTAATGTTAAACCCCTTGCAGGTATTTCATACCAAGATGGAATCTGCACTCATCTCCGTGTTGGTATCGTCCGAGACAAGGGTCGTGATTTTTATGGCCTTAGAGCGCTAGTTAAGCAGATCGCACACCTGTAAGTACATGGCTACCCCACCGCTTCTCCAAACAGCTGGCTGCTGGTTTTCCCGCTCATTTTATTCCAAGTTGCGGTCAACTGAATCCAAATGCCATTCAATTTAATTCAAGCGCCCTTTCATTTATTCCCAATGCTCCGCGGTTTAATTCAGGGGTCAATCAATTTAATACACGATGTATTCATGCGCATTTTTGTCTTGAGAGGTCGGGTTTCGCTTACGCTTTTGATTTATTAGATTAATTGTTTAAACAACTAGATTTTGTTGGGGACTGCTGTAATAGTGTTCACTATTTTGATCACCTGGAGTTACTAGTCGACCTATTGACAAGTGGATTACTTTTTTGGTAACCTCGAGATATTAGTGGACACACAACTTTACTTTAGATAAATTTACGAGTTTATTGCTCTCTTGATTACTTCGAGGAATTATTGACAAAAATATAACTCCGTGGAAGCTCATTTGACATTGTGATTACTTTTTGCTTATATGCCTAATATTGACACCAACAACTTTCTTGAAGCAAGCTTTTTGTTACTCAGTTGATTACCTCGAATTATTATTGACAGATGCGAGCTTATATAGCACCAGTTTAAAGTTTGATTACTCCTTTATCAATCTTAGTACCATTCACCCTGTTTGCTTTAAATTAACTCAATAAAGTTAGTGGTTACGTTTTTATCGCTCGCCGATATATTAGTCAAATAACTGAGTTTATATCAGCGTTATTGACATCCTGATAGACGTATTTAGGTGATTTCAGATAAGGTCAACCAAAGGGTGGCTGGTCGACATTTTTAAATCAAGTAATGTTTTTATATGCTATTGTCTAGTGTCTCGTATAAACGAATCTAAACTTAGTTTTGACCACAAAAATACTTGGGGATAGGAAAAATCGTAAGGCATGAAGTGGTGGACAGTGGCATTAGCGCACACTGATGGAAATGGCACGTTTGAGAGTGAATAACTAAAACAATATCATTAGGAAAATTTTAATACTTTTCAGACTCGAACTATGGGCTACAGCTTGCTTGTAATATAAGGTAATTATATTTATTTAAATTTTATTTATTTTTTAAAACTTGCCATACATGCCTGCTCGAACGACAAATGACAAAATTCGGAGGCCTGTATCTCATCAAAAAATGTAATCATTATCATATCTTGCAGGTAGAATTCTACCTATATGGCTATTATTTAAGAAATAAATAAGAAATCGGAGCGATATGATAGTCGGGATATATTTAAGCAAACTAGGAGAAAAAATCAAACAACGAAAAATTCGATTTCAATAAAAAATACACCACCTTCGATTTTTTATTTTATTTGGGTGCCCTGTTATGCTATATTTTGGCATTCATTTCTATTACAACATGTTGCATTATTTCATTAAGAAAGAAGAAACAACTCCCCAAAGTGGGGTCACTTTTCAAAGCCTACACTTAGCAGTGACCCATACAAAAAGTGACTCTAAGTTTCAGTTTTATGAAACTAACACACATCTTTTATATATTTTTATTCAGATAAGGTTATTGATGACTATAGAAATCATTCAAACACATAAAATTGAGGAGAAACTACTGTGTACAAAAGAGCTATCATATTACGAACTAGTGATCCGAGAAAATATCCTGCAGCCATCGGCCACTGAAAACTCTGTGTACTTTATTTTTTACGAAGTGTCTAGCGTTACGTCCGACGTAACCCAAGTTACGTCCAAATCTCCGCCTTCCCTAGGTTCACGGGGGAGAGAGAGGAGGGCGGGGGGGGGGAGGGATTAGGTATACGGGTTTCAGTGGTCCGTCCGGACGTAACGCTAGCCACAGCGTTATTTTTATACGGTACTACATGCTCCTCTCTCTACCCTCTATCTCCATCTCTCTTTTCTCTCTTATATAAATCCCTGACTTATATTTAAAATGAAAACATAGTCAAGCATTCCCTTTCTACGTGATTGTGTTCTGTGGCTAGCAGCAATCATTTCCTCGCGAAGATCACGATTATGGCGCCATAGTTGACGTAGGTAGCAGTCGACACTCGTCACCAGTTCTGTGCAAAACGGCCGATACAATCTTTTTTTCGCAATTCCCCGCTCGCTGTCAAGGATGAGGGGTTCGCTTCAATTATCAAAATATGGCCGCCGATGCCTGCTTACTGAGCAGTCGTGCCTGTGACCATCCCAGTCGCTGGCTTCGCGTGGCGATAATATCAGGCACAAGAGGCACACCGACAGAGAGGAGAACCCCCAAATACTCGAGCGCCGCCTAAATACAAAGAGCGTAAACACTGTCGCCATGTTAACCTAGGAAAGGTTAACATGGCGACAGTGTTCACGATTTTAGGTAAGGAAAAGCATGGCATGTGGTATTAGTCGGATCCTTATACGAGGTGCAAGGTGAGCCCTGAGAACCTGTTTGCTGCCCTACAGTAGTTCACGAAACACAAGCTGCAATGTTCGCGCCAAAGTCCCAACCAGAAGGACGAGATCTCTGTCAAGCTCGACGGGGAGAAAACGTTCGTACCAAAGCGCTTCCTGACACGCTCAATCCGAGAAGCCTTTGGTGTATAGAAATAGAAGCATCCTGATTCCGGCGTTGGGTTTACAAAATTTTATTCCTTGCACCCTAGATGGTTCAAATCTATTCCACACCAGGAAGTGTGCGTTTGTGTGAGCTGCGCCAATTATTACCTTGGTATTGCCGCTGTAGAGAACGTTACAGGCTCAACATTGAACACTGGTGAAATGAACTCGGCATTTCCATGCGACCCACTAACAAATCTGTGTCTTTAAGGAGACTGTGATCACTGCCCAAAAGGCCAGTTTCTTACATTTGAGGAACTTCATATCCCAGAGGATGAAGAGATTGTGCTGACAACCCGGCGCGGTGGAACCGCTCACCTGAAATGTTTCTCCCCGGAAATACATAACTAACCTAAACAATTTTAGTATTCTATCTTTATTTTGGTGTGTGGAAGGAAAGTTGTATATTTTATTTTAAATATAAATTATACCGGAAAGTAAAACTTCACACTGCGTCATCTTTTCTGGAATCACTAGTGTCTAATATGATACCTCTTCGTACGCTGTACGTAAAATGCTGTATATAGTTACTCCTCACTTTTAGTGTGTGACCGATTGCTCTAGTTGTCAGTGACCTCATCAGAATAAAAATATATGAAAGATGTGTGTTTGTTTCCTGAAACTGGAACACAGAGTCACTTCTTGTATAGGGCACTGCTATGTGTAGGCTTTGAAAAAGAACCCTGCTTTGGGGAATGGTGTCTTCTTTCTGAAAAAAAATAATGCAACATGTGTTTAATAAAAATGAATGCCGAAATAGAGTATGACAGGGTTCCCAAATTTGAAAAAAAATCGAAGGTGGTATTTTTTTTAAAATTTGCATCGGAATTTTTTTTGTGTGTTTACTTAACTATATTTCGACTATTATATCCCTCAGACACCTTTTTATTTTTTTAATGATAGCCATATGTAATTAGAATACTACCTGCAAATTTTATGAAAATAATTAAATTATTTCATGAGGTATACGTCTCCAAATTTTGCCATTTGTAGTTCGAGCAAGAATGTTTGGCAATGTTTATAAAAATAAATGAAATGTAAATAAATATTAATCTTTTATATCAAAAGCAACCTATACCCATAGCTTGCGTCTAAAAAGTATTAATAGTCTCCTAATGTTATCGTTTTAGTTATTCACTCTCAAACGTGCCCTCCATCAGTGCTGGTTAATGCAACTGTCCACCTCTTCATGCCTTGCGATTTTTCCTGTCCCCAAACTTTTTCTAGTCAAAACTAAGTGTGGATTCTTTTATACCGGACACCATACAATAGCATATAAAAACATCAGTTGATTTAAAAATGTCGAACAGCCACCCTTTGGCCGATCTTATCTGAAATCCCCATTCGGCAAAGTGACATTTTGGTGATTCTCTTTATTACTTCGAGCTGTTATATCACTAAATGACATATTATGATATCAATCAAATCACATCACATCACTATTACTCTTTTGATTACTTTAAGTTACCTTTGAACCAATAACTTTTAATGTGGCCTAATTCATGTTTGATGGCTTTTTATTACTTTGATTTAGTATTCAGCCAATTTATGTATTATGAGCGACTATTAGCTCGAACTAATCAAATAGGTTATTGCAATGTGAATTCCACCGAATTAGAACGTAATCGGTCATTGTGACCAAAAGAGCAATCCTAATGTCAAATGAGCTAATAAGAAACAATTTGATCGAATACCAGCTCAATCAACTCAAAAGACCCATCACGATGTCAATTAGGCCGAATGAAAATTATTGTGTCAAAACAAATCTGAAATACCAAAATAATAATAATGAGAACTAAGCTCATAGCAGATCAATTTATGGTATATTAAGCCAAAACAATCAAGTCACCAAAGTGTTAATTAGGCGTTTTTTAAAATCCATTGGGTTAAGAGCAATCAATATAGTACCCATAATGTCAATCAGGCCGATAATATTTGAATTGGTTGAATATTAGCTCAAAGTAATTATAAAAGTTATCTCAATATCAATAGGTCGCATAAACTTTATTGGGTCAAAGGTAACTCGAAGCAATTAAAGAGTAATAATATAGTGCTTTGAGCTCATAATAAATCAATTGGTGGTATAATACCTCGAAGTAATTAAGAGGATTACCAAAATGTCAATTATGCCGAACTAAATTCGTTTAGGTCAATAGTGACTCAAAGGTAATGAAAATAGGTATTTTAATGTCAACTAGCCTCTAAGTAAATCAATTGGTTCGATATCACATCAAAGTTCTAAAAAGAGTCCATCGGGTCAAAAAGAACTAGAAGTAATAAAAACATTATTATTACTCTGATTTCCACTCTAACATATCAAGTGGTGGTGCAACTCAAAGTAATCAAAATAGTCACTAAGATGTATATTGGGCCAAATTAAAGTCCTTTGAGTCAATTCTAACCCAAAGTAATAAAAAAACTCATGAAGTCAACTAGGCTTTTAATAAATAAGCAATCAAAAGAGCCATCAAATTGTCATGTTGGCCGAATTAAATTCCGTTTTGTCAAAAGTAACTCGAAATAATCAAAAGTGAAATTATAAAGTGATTTGAGTTCATAATAGGTTAATTGGTGATATAACTCGAAGCAGTCAGGAGAGTCAACAAAATGTAAATTATGCCGAATTAGTCTAGTGTGTCAATAGAAACTCAAACTAATCAAAAGAGTAATCATAATGTCTATTGGGCCCAAAGTAAATCATTTGTTTGAATATAAGCTCACAGTAAACAAAACGGTCATCACAATGTCATTTAGGCCGAATTAAATTTCATTGGGTTAATAGTAACTCAAAATAATAAAAATACTTACGATACTTTCAACTGGGCTTAAAAAAGTCAGTGGGTAGACTATTACATTAAACCATTCAAAGGGGTCCTCAAATTGTAACGCAGGCTGAATTAAAGTCCAATGGATCAGAAGCAACTTGATGTAATCAAAAGAGTATAATATAATAATATTAATGTGAATTCAGGTCGTAATAGATGAACGGGTGGTATAGAACCGTGAAGTAATTAGGAGAGTCCCCAAAATGTCTATTAGACCGAACTAAAATTCATTGGGTCAATTCTAGCTCAAAGGAATCAAAATAGTAATCCGAATATCAATTGAGCTCATAATGAATAATTTGATTAAATCTTACCTCAAAGTAATCGAGAGTCATCATAATGCCACTTAGGCCGTAATAAAACATATGGGTCAAAACTAACACAAAGTAGCAAAATAATTAATAATATTTTGAGTTGAGCTAATAATATATCAACTGGTTGCATAATAACTCGAAGTAATCAAGAAAAACACCACCATGTCAAGAGTAATCATTATGTCAATTAGAAAGAATCAAACTCCATTGTGCAATACTAAGCCAAAGTAATCAAAAGGATCAAAACGGTAAGAACTGAAAATAAATCACTTGGTTGTATAAAAGTTCAAAATATTAAAGATAGTGAGGAATATGTCAGTTAGACCAGAGATAAAGTTAAATATGTCACTCGTCACTCAAAGTAATCGAGATGTCAATAATGCTGATATAAACTCAGTTTTGTGACTAATATATAAAATTAAAATAAAAAGATCCACTAACATAATTTAGTTCATTTAAATCACTTGGTTAATCAAAGGAGTAATAAAACTCTTACCTGAACTTATAGTAGGTCGACTTTGTCAATATAACTTTAAAGTAATCAAGTGAGTAACGTAAAGTGAGTCTTATATTAACTTGATTGTGTCAATATAACTAGCTATATCACCAAAAAAGTAATTAGAATGTCAAATAAGACTCTACGAAATTATATTTTTGTCAATAATTCATCGAGGTACTCGAGAGAGTAATAAAATGTTTACTGAACTTTTAATATGCAAATTGTGTTGTTCATAGGGCGAATCAATTAGAAATGGAGGTGATTTAATGTCAGCGGTGTCAATAGTAGCGAGAAGTTATAAGGAGAGTAATCACAAATTGCAATTGTACATGTATCATCGAAACTGTATCAATTATTAGTCAAAGCAATAAGAAAGTGTCAACAAAACGTCAATTCAGCTAAAGTAATATTGAGTGTGCCACTAATATCTCGATGTTGCCAAAAGAGTAATGCACATGTGGGTCGTGCGACTAGTAGCGCCAAGTGATCGAAAAAGAGGTCATTATGAACAAAATGTAAGGGCGCAAACGAGCTGTGTTAGAGACTTTTTAGTGTTTTGTCGTTTGCCCGCAGTCTCGGGGTTTTTCAACCAGGTCAATATATCAGTATTCTACAACAAAACCTAAGTGTATAAACAATTACTCTAATTTATCAAACGTGTAAGCGAAACACGACTACTGAAGAGAAAAAAGAGTGTGCATGTATATATTGTGGATTAAGTTGACTGACCCCAGGATTAAATCGGGTAGTGCAGCGAATAAATTCAAAGACGCTTGAATTAAATTGAACGGCACTTCGATTAGATTGACCACCAATTTGATTAAAATGAGCGAGAAAACCTCCAGTTATCAGTTTTCTACAGCTACCGCGCTATGTTATTGTTTTAGGAGGAACTTAACTAAAAAAGTCGTATTAATTAGGACGTATAGAACAAAGATAACGTGACAATAAAGATGTGCTCATTAATATCAATCATTTAAGGACTGCCAGTTTCAGACATATCCATTTGATGTTTAGATTATCATGAAACAAGAACCGCAAAATGTAAAAAAAAAATACTGTAAACGACTTATTTTTTGCGAAACCTAATTTCCTCGAATTTTACGAATCGCCTAAAATTCGCAAAAAGATAGGCGCCACGAGCAATTCCGGTAAAGTGAAAACACATTGGAATCGGCATTGAGATCCCACCGCGCCGCAAAAATTAGAACCCGCGAATTTTTCGAAAAGCTCAGCTTTGACCTAAATCGCGAAATATTGAGCCCGCGAAGAATAAGTTTTCTACAGTAAATTAGTAGTGTACTTAAAGCAATACAAATGATTTTCGAAGCGTTTTTACGTCTACGACATGGCTATATGACATGAATTTTCTAAAACTTTACTACGCAGTCTCCCGCTTTGCGTGATGTTCAACCAAGTTTGTAATATTTTTTTTAAATATTTTTCCTAACAGAGGACGCGATTCTGGGAGAATAAATCGGTGATTCGCACAAGGTTTCCAAAGATGGCGGTACTAAACATTGATTTTTAGAACATCTGTTATATGTTCTTGTTACTTTTCTATTTGTTCGAAACGAACACACGCTTTCATGGTAATTCTAACCACAACTCCCGTTAACCAAAACGCCAATTGGCAGTAGTGATTGAGGGCACGAAAGTCTAGGCACATTTGTTTTATCAAAAGTAATCAAGTACGCTCTCCGGCTGTTAAAATTGATGTTTAGCTGAAGTTTCTTCAAACATTTAATTTTTATTCAGTCTAGGCACACCCTGGGATGAGGGTCACCAAGCACCAGAATGTCGCGGCAAAGATGGATACCTCGTGAGCCTCGACACTTCAAAGACCCCTTCCCTCGCTTTCAAACTGCACAAAAGACTATCTTCTCCAGAAGTACCAAAACAACGTGTAAGCGGTTTGTTATAAAACCTCCAACTAACTGTTTATTTATGAATTAATCGGGTGAACTAGGAATTGCACTGGACGTAAAAATGCACGATGTTTTCGCCCGTTCGCTGGATCTTTATATTTAAGAGCATGGTTTCGTCTAATAACAGGGGTGGAATCGAAAGTATGTCAAGAAGGAAGAGACTATCTTCCTTCGCTGATTGAGTTTCCGTTTTTTTCGTCATTTTCGATAAGACGAATTTACACTTTTCGGGAAAGGAACCACATATGTGGCCATTTTTGTGTGTTCAAAATAACATGTAGCGTGACATGTGCGGTAGGAGCGCTTACGTAAGTGAATCTAATGAATTATACAAAATATATTATGTAACATTACGCAGGTTTCGAAACTTCAATGACCGAGTTAAAGTACACCAGAACCGGAACTTGCGTTATTAAAGCAACGAAGACAAGGAGGCATCACAGAACAAAAACGTTTCTGGGAAGTAATGGCAGTCATAATTTAGAGCCTAGTAGTAACAATAGGACAGGTGCATGAAAAGGAACTAAATTGCGATATACTTCTAATCGTACGATTTGTCAAGTGTGAATGAGGCGCTAAACGATGATTAGGTTTGCTGAATATTGCGGTGTGCTTGGCTGTTGAGGCCATATTATAAATTTAAACCTACCCCAGAAAATTAAAAATTGCGTAAACTTGGCATTTACAGAAACAAATGCGTAATAATTGCACGAACATATATATGATGTCAAGAAGCACGAAATACAACGAAAGACAAAGTGGTAGCTGCCTACTGCGCGAAACAGTTGGCGACAAAAAAGAAACGGCATTTTTTTCGCTATTAACTCAAACATTGCACACATGAGCTGTAAATTGTATTGTTCTAATTGATTTTACAAATTAAAATCGTGTACTAAACTAACCCACCCAGTTACAGGCTTTCAATTACATGAAACGCTGACTTTCTTTTTTTAGGCACCGCTCCACTCATATAAGTTGTTTTTTGTCACCTATAGTTTGTTTTACTTTAGGTCAATGCGCAGCAGAAGCTACGAGCCAATAGGTTCATTCCAAAAATCTAACAAGAGCGAACTTATACATTTTCTAACCTTCATTTGCGTGTGCTGTCATTGACCGATCCAATAAACTGCAGCCACGGATGGGCTAGAAGGAAAAGATGCGCTTTCTTGTGGCCTTCACATTAAGAGTAGTTTCTCTCTTCCACCGCAGCTCGGTGAAGTCGCTGTTACCTCAACCGTCCTGCAGTGCTCTTACTCGTTCTAGCAAGAATCTGACCACATTCACCTGTTGGCTCCGCGGTCAAATTTAAGAAATTTCGAGACTACTTGGGACTAGAGACCTTGCGGCCGCCAGCCTTCAAGGACTTACGAAGAACACTTACTTTTTCTTCTCACAAAACAAATTTCTACAAGCAAGCGCCTATTTCTCGTACGCGAAAAGCTTCTAAATCAGCACGCCACCACTACGGTGTTTTCTTATGGGTACATTTGCACACCGTTTCAACCATGGTGGTGATATGAGTCGTTCAGGGTGCTTAAGGCAGTACTCGGAAGGGTTCGAGTTCCGTGATAAAGTTCACGCTTACAAGTACCGCCCACCATGGTTGTGGAAACTCGCAAGACACGTGCCACGACCGGGTCCTCCGCCGCCATTCCCGCTTCCAAGGGCCGCTCATTTCAGCGCTGCGCCGTCATTTGCTTTCAAGGGACGCTGAAGACACGGGCCTCGTGCACCGGCACATGTGACGCTACTTGCAAGACAAACGCAAACACATCAAAGGGCTTTAGGATGGGTGGCGTTCTTAACCCCCCCCCCCCGGTTGAGAAAAACTCCCATTGTTTCTATATAGAAAAACAAGGGGGCCGTATGGAATGCGGCTTTTAAGCGCGGCCGTCGTGCACCGAATCCGATATGACCTTACACTTTTAGTATGTCTTTCCAGTATTTGTGATCAGACATTTGACGGCACTTTGTGTTGTGATGGAAGTCTAGGCCGTCTGTCGGGACATGTCGATATTTTGCGAAAATCCCCAAAATAGTGTCAGGTACCAGTAGACATATATACCAAGCGATTCCCATTCTGTTTTCATAAACAATAGTGCCCCGAATTTCGCCAAATTTACGTTGAGTATCTCCGAAGGATTACAGATTGCCCCAATTGTCTCGATTGTCCAGATATCTTAATAAGCAACCAGTTATTTAGGTTACACGCCCTCGACTGAATAGCATTTCAGCGAGTGATAATATGTTTCATCGTCAAGGAATAAGCGCTGTTAAAAAACTTGGAGTTCTGGTAGGACTCTCCAGCTCAAAACAAAACCTAATAATTATCACCTCTCCCCATGCCCCCCACCAGAAAAAAAAAGTCCTAACGTACAGTGGGCACGATTCCCAAGAGCTCGAAATAGCGCGCATGACGTCGGGCCCATCGTCTCGATAGAAGTGAAGCAATCGTTCTCCGACTTCAGAAATTTCTTCGTAGAGAAAAGACACAGCCTAAAAAATTAACACACTTGAGGTGTTCCTGACGAATTCCTTCAACGCTAAAATAATAAAATACGAGTTCTAGGTGATAAAAACAGCTTAATATGTTAATGCTAGGGCTGGGCAACCGATTAGTTAACCTATGGATTAATTCTTAGAATGGATGCTTGGGCGAGTTGGATATTCATATGTAGGAGAAGCGCAGAACTAAACTCACTCACACTGAAAATGCAGGCACACCAGAAAAACGGTCACTCAAGTCGCGCTGACTTAAAGCTCGAATTACAACTCAAATAAAGCGTTATTTGGATTAACCAAATAACGCTTTAATTAGGATTATTTTTAACCGGTGTAATCTGTAAAAACTCGAAACACCAAAGAGAAAGTAAAATTAAATGCTTTCACACCGCAGATGGAGATAAGAACACCGGTATAAAGGGATAAATTAAGGTAAATTTTTTAAGGCTGATTCAAAATAGAATTCGTATATTGCACCGTTTTAGATATTAAACAAAAAAAAATATCTTGACTTAAAATAAAAAACGTACTTGTGGAAATTAACGTGACCGATCAATCGATCAATTAATTAAATAACGGATGGCGATTAATTCCGTTAGTATTTTTAATCGACGCCCAGCCCTAATTAATGCTATACTTCGTTTCAGCTTCGGTCAGAACACAACCAGCTACAAGCGCGAGCTCCGGGCTTTCAGCATCCCTGCCAAGCACGCGCGCTCGTGCAGTGCAAGCACTGTTCTGGGCCACATGCTCGCGCTTGTAGCATCGGCTGCGTCTGGACCGAAGCTGAAACGAAGTATAATAAAATCATTTTGAGCGTATTTACATCCGCGCAGTATATTTTGGATAGTTCCCCGATTTATCGCTATTTTGCTGAAATGTTGTTGTTTATTTCAGCAACATTTTTGTTCAGGTTTACCCAGCCTTGTAATAATGAAGCCAAAGACGGCACTATATGTGAATTAAAATACCGACCGCTTAAATCATAAGCTTTATCTCAAAAGTATTACGCCGTGTTTAATGGACCACAAGGAAGTGTATCATTATTGCTTTTTCTTCTTGCGCAAAGAAAGTATTGTTTTAAAAATATCTATGGACCTGTACTTTCGAGAGTGCTGAGTTTAAGTTTCGAAAAGAGACAAAGTGTTAACTAACAATTCTTCACCGAGAAGTGCACTGACGTAGAAAAATTGTGAGCAGCGGCAGACGCTTTACCTTCTTCGTTTCTGAGCAGAGCCTGCCCTTGCGGGCAGAGCAGGTTCAGATCGAAAGGTCGATAATAAAACCTCTGCTGCTTTTCACAATTTTAACTCGATAGCGTTTAGGAGCTCGTGTCGCAAAAAATCGGCGTCGGCTTTAGCGTTTGCGTTGGCGTCGGTGGGACCAAACAATTCCATAATGCAACGCGCGCAGGCACATGTCTCTTACGTGGCGTCTCACGTGGCTGCGCGGGCTGCATTACGGGATTTACCTGAAAAATTTGGCGGCAAAACATTTCCGCCACATTTAGCAAAATATTTTCAAGCAAAATATAGCGGAAAATGTTCACGCCAAATTTAGCTGAAAAGTTTCACGCCAAACTTAGCGGGCCGATAGGTTCGTGACATCACAGCCTCGCGTGACGTCACGTTACACGTGACGTTACCGACTGGACCACACACACACGCTTGCACGGTATGGAAACGAGAACGCGTTTATGTGAGAAGGCTTTGCGAACGGGACCCAATAACGCTATCGCATTCCACTCTTAAAGATGCAGCTTAGGGGTCTTCCATCTTTTTCTACATATTTCAAAAAACAGGTTATAATTAAATAAAATATCTTTCTTCTCTTCTAAATTGTCGCTAACGTAAATGAAACAAATCATGAAGAACCGGGCGCTTAGCTTGAGAAACGAAGTTACTTCAATCTTTCTTGGCTGGAGTTATCTGGGTGGGAGTAGGCTAAGGGGGTTAAGGATAGGGAGGGAAGGGCATCCTAGACCAGGATAGAGACACCTTCCGTGAACACTTTCATAACGTTAAACTTTCGAGGGAGTTATTGTTTTGCTGAACGCCTGTTTCCCTGAGCGGGTGGATGGGTATGCCTTGCTCTTTCTGCGCAAATTGTCATGTGTCTCCTACAGCTAGACACAGGGCCATCGACTGCAATTAACACCCCGCTACCAAACATATGTTCAGTCGCCTCATAGTTTCCATCTTTCCGGTGAACAGCGTAAGATAGACGAATATAATCTTTGCTCGAGATTCGATCTAAAAGCCACGTTTTTGTTTAACATATAATGTTACAACACATTAAAAAAACGTTTAACAAATCACCAGAACTGGTCTGGTTTCGGAACAAACACTTTTCTACTTGTAGCATGTTAGTCGTGGAACATACAATTGTTTAACGAGGGTTCTCAAAATGTTAAACTTTGTGTATCATAAATTCGCACCTGTTGATTTAGAACTTTCAAAATCTGTGGTTTTTGCGCATCTAATGGCGTGATTCTTTGAGAAACCACGTAGGGTTACCTCATGAACTTAATAGTGCGCTGAGGTATAAAAAATATCAATACCTTTCCTGACATCCAATGTAATGGTTACAGTGGCAGTACCCACGCAGTTATAATTTAGAACCGTCGACAAATGGGGAGCTTAAAAAGTGAAAGCCGTTTACAACTCCCTGTAATGCCGAATTAGAGCGCAGCTCTTGAGGAGGAGGAGGGAAGGGGTACTGGGGGGTCAGATGACCTCGGGGGGGGGGGTCACGTGACCTTAGGGGGGTCACGTGACCTGGGGGATACGTGATTTCGAGGGGGGGGGTCACGTGACCTGGGGTCACGTGACGATGACGTCATCAGTGACGTCATTAGTGATGATGACGATGACGTCGTCGGCATCCGCATCGTCATCGTCATCATCACTGATGACGACATCGGCATCCGCATCGTCACCGGCATCATCCCTGATTACGTCATCGGTGACGTCACCGAAGACGTCATCGGCATCCGCATCGTCATCATCACTGATGACGTCATCAGTGACGTCACTGATGACGACATCGGCATCCGCATCGTCATCGTCATCATCTTGCTGATGACGTCACTGCGTCTACGGCGTCCGCGTCGGCATCCGCATCGTCATCGTCATCACTGATGACGTCATCAGCGACGTCACTGATGGCGTCATCGGCATCCGCATCGTCATCATCACTGATGACGTCATCAGTGACGTCACTGAAGACGTCATCGGCATCCGCATCGTCATCATCGCTGATGACGTCATCAGTGACGTCACTGATGACGACATCGGCATCCGCATCGTCATCGTCATCATCACTGATGACGTCACCGATGACGACGCATCGGCGTCCGCATCGTCATCGTCACCATCACTGATGGCGTCATCGAGTGCATCTGATGACGTCATCGGCATCCGCATCGTCATCATCACTGATGACGTCATCAGTGACGTCACTGATGACGTCATCGGCATCCGCATCGTCATCGTCACTGATGACGTCATCGTCATGTGACCCCCAGGTCACGTGACCCCCCCGAGGTCCTCCCGAAGGAACCCGAAGGTCGACTTCCGAGGTCCTCCCGAAGGAACCCGAGGTCCTCCCGAATGAACCCGAGGTCCTTCCGAGGTCCTCCCGAGGTCCTCCAAAGGAGCCCGAGGTCCTTCGGGATGACCTCGAGGTTCGTTCGGGAAAATTTACCCATAATGCACCGCGCGGTTACGCCGACGGCGACGGCGACGGAACCGACGCCGACGCCGCTCAAACTGAAACGGGCGCTAAGAGCTGCGCTCTAAAAGTATGTATTCAAGCCTAGGTGGTTAGTAGTAATTTAGGAATAATGGAAAAAACACTCTCGGAGCACGCATCCTCTTAAAAAATAGGAATACAAGCCAGAAAGACGAGTGAAAAGCATCAGCACGAAGAAGCGTATCACTTGCTGCAGTTAAATCATCAGTACCACAATTTTAGAAAAAAATATCAAGTACGTCCCCTGCTGGGTTATTTAACGTCTTGCCATGAGCGACACCACTACAATTGGGAAATTAATTGTAGAATACAGGTTCTTACTTGCTTCTAAATTTCCACACAAAAGTTGGCCAAATGACCAGTCTACGCCAGGAAGGTTACAATATCCACAAAGTTGGACACTGAGTTTTGATAAATATATCTGCTTCTCCTGGCTATTAAAATGATCAGTAAACATGGTTTCATTTTTAAAGAGGAGGACACTAAAAATTTACTATTAAATAGTTTAAACGATTACTTCAAACAATCTCGATCCAAACACATTCCGCCTACGTTGCATGGTCGTGTCTCCTGCAGCTAGACAAGGGTCGTTGGCCGCGATCAAAACACTGCCACCAACGTTCGTCCTGTCGCTGCATAGTTTCCATCTTTCGGTGAACAGTGTAAGATGGAGGAAAATATTCTTTGCTCGAGATTACATCTAAAAGCCACGTTTCTGTTAAGCAAAAATATTAAACACATTATAGAAAGCGTTGCATACGAACTCGTCAGCCTCAGGGCGCAGACCGGGCGTGTTTTCACAGTACTCTATACATGTTTAAAAGGTTCAGTCGCAAGTGCACGGGAGTTATGCAATTTTACGAAAAACTCATGGAAGATGCAGCCCTCAGTCCAGACATCGGGTTTGTTGTTCACATCAAGCGAGTCGGTTCAACACACACGTGCAGAGATGACTAGTAAGGAAACTTTGTATTTAACTGGAGTGCACCACATTGGCTTACCTTCAAGTAGGTGCCCAATCAAAGAACGTACATCTGGAATAACTTTGCTGGTGTCTAGGCTGAATACAAAGAGTGCTTTTCGCAACGGCCCACGAGGAAGAACCGATGCCTTTGATGCATTTATTTTATAAAGGCATCAAAGGATTAAAAGACCATAAATACCTCAGAGTCACGTGCAGGAATATTTTTTTTATTCAATGTTATTTCTTTAACGTGATGACATGCCATCTACTATTATAAGTTAAAATCACTAAATTCACAAACTTTTTATTAAAGACACCGTCTCTAAATTATTTGCAGTTAAAACTTCTTCTAATTGTCTTCTTATCCATTCCTTTTTAAAGGCAAATGGCAATGTTTCCAGATAATATCAACGCCTCCAAGGGACGGCTGAAAACAATTATGATAATACTGCTCCCTAGCATTTCGAAATTTTTCTTCTGTAGATTTCGATATGTTTTGAAGTTTAGCTTAGCCTCATATCTAATTTAAGTAATCAATGAATTACAAATTTTTCTGGACATTTTATTGTCTTAAAGAAAAAAATGTTTGCATAATATTTTTAAGCTATTTGCATAACATTATTGTCGGGAACATCAGGATATTTTCCTCTATAAACATATTATCAGACTGATTTTTTTACGTCAAAACTAAGAAGTCATGTATGATGATCAGAAATTGTCAAAAAGCACTGGGCATTGTTTACGTCGAAAAAAAAAGACGTTTCACAATTCTTTGTAATACGAAATTAGAGCGCAGCTCTTGAGGACGAGGGCGAACCGGTAAAAGGGGAGGGTATGCCTCTCCTCCCCTCACTCTCCTCCCTCTCCTTCTCACCTCCCATTTAGCGGAAAATGTTCGCTTAGTTTCCTAGCTACATTTAGAAAAAGATTTCCCGATAAATTTAGCAGAAACTTTTCCATCTACATATATTGACATTTAGCGAAACGTTTCCCGCTAAATTTAGTGGGTGACGTTTCCCCGCTTAATTTAACGAGAAATTTAGGAAAAAAAACTGCTCGCCAAATTTAGCTGAAAATTTAGCGAAATTTTTCAGGTAAGGTTTGCGAGGAAATCGACATCGCGTGACCTCAACGCCAGTTACAGTTTCCCCGCTCAATTTAGCTGGAAAACTGTGACGCCCCATAGTGCAACGCGAGCGGTTACACCGATGCCAACGTCCCTCAACTCGGAAACGGGAGCCTTAAGCTGCGCTCTAAAACATCTCCACGTAAAACGTTTGGAAGGTGGGTCACAAAGATCAGGGTTGAAAAATCCTCATTTCAAGTCAAGTACCATCAATGTTTGTAATTAAGTTCAGTAGTGTTGACGAGTGGGCTAGTTGGTCATTCATATTAGCGGAAAACAAACAGCGCAGGGACAAGGACAGAGTAGAAGGCGGTAGACAACACACAGCGCTGACTTACAACTGAGCTTTATTGGCACTGACAACCTGTATAAATACAAAATTTGCCCGAACCAAAAGCCAAGAAAAGAAACAACACTAGAGGAGGACTATACACGTGTTCCTAGAGTCATCTGCAGGCGCCGTTGTTCTCCGATCTCAGTAGAAAAATACACTCCTTTTCCGTCAAGGCAAGTGACGGGGCACTAACACACTCTGAACCCGCTTGTCCAATGGCGCGTGCTTCTATAATCTCACGTGTCAGCTTATCTTTTTGTTTTCTGATGACCGTGCATCCTTCAAAATCCGGAGTACATCCGCAATCGCGGCAATGCACCCCAAGGTGCCCTGACACAACCTGAGACACATTATAACGATGCTCTCTTAAACGCTCATTAAGACAACGTCCTGTCTGCCCTATGTATCTCTTGCCACAGGACAGGGGAATAGAGTATACAACACCGACGCATGTATATACTCTAATGAGCGTTTATGAGAGCATCGTTATAATGTGTCTCAGGTTGTGTCGGGGCACGTTAGGGTGCATTGCCGCGATTGCGGATGTACTCCGGATTTTGAAGGATGCACGGTCATCAGAAAACAAAAGATAAGCTGACACGTGAGATTATAGAAGCACGCGCCATTGGACAAGCGGGTTCAGAGTGTGTTAGTGCCCCGTCACTTGCCTTGACGGAAAAGGAGTGTATTTTTCTACTGAGATCGGAGAACAACGGCGCCTGCAGATGACTCTAGGAACACGTGTATAGTCCTCCTCTAGTGTTGTTTCTTTTCTTGGCTTTTGGTTCGGGCAAATTTTGTATTTATACAGGTTGTCAGTGCCAATAAAGCTCAGTTGTAAGTCAGCGCTGTGTGTTGTCTACCGCCTTCTACTCTGTCCTTGTCCCTGCGCTGTTTGTTTTCCGCTAATAGTTTGTAATTAAAATTTCACAAGACTTTCCGAGTGAACATAGAGTGATCAAAATATATGGTTAGTTAATATTTTTTATATATTAAAAAGGAAGTGATTGGATAAAAAATATGTGATAAAGAATTACCTTGTGAAAATTAGCAGAATTCTAGATTTTTACCGGTTTGACGAACAACTGATGAATATTAGCTGACCTCGTGTACATGTCGACACAAAGCGCCTTGTTTTATTACTTTCGCCGTATGACCAGTTTTCGGAGTTGGGTATCATCTTAATTGTCAGAGCGTGACATTTCTAGCGACACTGAAATTCTGTGCTACGAAACATTATATTACTAGAACCAATTGTGGCACCAACCTTTTGAATTTAAAATGATATTGAGACATCCATTATGATGCTTGGCAAATTTATTTTCTCATTGGTAGAGCTTTAGAATATATTTTTTAAATTATGTGTATGCTTTCCAGGCGTAGCCAACCGTGCTGGATTGAGGCACCAACCCGATTATACCAAGAACAGATGACTTGCCGGTCCACTATTTTGAGCATGAGGAGTTCTGCAGTGCTGAGCCTCCAATCTTTCCTAACATTACATATTGTCCAGTGAGTATACCTCTTGATTAATTTAGTGACGTTTCATAAATCAGTCACTCAAAAAACAACATGTGAAATCGCTATAAATCGCGCAGTATTGGAATTAAAACGCATAGATCGAATCGCTTGAATGCTGAAACTGATATTACGAACCGCTTGAATCCTTAATAGAAGATCACTTTAAGAGGTATCCAACTGCTTTTTTACTTTCGTCGACATAACCTTCAACTTAGGGTCCAGGATATTTGGTCAGCTTTTCTGGCTCTGACAGGTTAATTTTTAGGTAATTTTAAGGTAGCCTGAAGATGGTATGAATATTTTTAGATTTACGGCCGTGTGATATGGCTTGGTTTTTGGGGGATAAAAAGTCTCGGCGAAGCCGTACACTCGTAATCTTCATAATCTGGTTTATTTATCACTAATAAAAATGCTGATGGTAATGTTGACGAGAAATAATGACGTCTCATATGCGAGAGCCGCACGCATATGTGATTAATAGACCATTTGCAGTATTCTCTAGCGCCCCGGCCCGCATTCAAGGAATCATGGGAACGGTGTTCCTTCAGCTCCCTTGTAATCGCTAATTTTCGACCCATTCATAGTTACACCATTTTGAGCGTAATTCGGATCACCCTGAACAAGCGCCTGATAGTACTGATGATCTGTCATATCACTTTAAAATTGCTCGTCAACGTCAGCATTTCTGATACTGTGCATACGGATCCACCTTTCAATCTGGCTGAGCTGCAGAAATCTCTTGCAATATTATCATTCTCGTGATTGTTGTTTCAGCAGGAATCGCTTAAAAAGCCAATAATTCACAACATTAAAAACCAGGATTTAGCTCGGAGTCCACGGAGCTGTTTATAGCATTTTATCGTTTCTAGCTTAATATCAGCATGATAATAATGTAAGAGATTTCTGCAGCCCATCCAGGTTGAAGGGTGTACAGCATGCACAGCATCAAAACGTGACATTGAGGAGAAAATTTAAAAAGCGATAGGACAGGTCACTGGAGCATATCAGGTGCTTGTTCAGGAGTCGGAGCCAGAACTACACTCAAGCTGTGGCGAACGAAAGAGGTCAGAAATTACAGGCATGACTAAGGAGCTGAAGGACCACCGTTCCCGTTATTCTTAGCGCAGGCGGGGCACCTGCAAATGATATGCAAATGGTCTATTGCTGTGTCAACCGGCCTTTATTTCAAATTAAAAGTGTTCACTTGTTGGCCGCCGAATGTAGCGACAAACTGTATCTCCATTATTACTGCGTCGTCTTATTTTAAATTTGCAGGTATAGGTCATTCTCTACCAGCAACCACACTCAGGTAGCACTTTAAGTAGAATATGTAAATTAGAATAGTATAATTTTAAAATATTTTAAAATGCAACTCGTTACTTCTCTGCAGTAGTTATTTTGATTGTGGTTGAATTACCCCTCAGCAACAATCTTGCTCAATGTTAGCTCTAATTTTTGGAAAACGTTTTTTTTTATCGGTAGAGCTTATTATACGAAGTTATTCAAAGTTGAATAGGTGCGTTCGATTAAGTTTTGAATTTGTCAGCACGGGGTAATTGTGCCAGCAGCTGAACAAGTGTAAACGCCGTGTATGCACGACTGAACGATCGACAAATGCACAGCACTAGTAAGACGCGTTCTTGAATGGCAAGGCGCGCTCTCTTGTATAGACAAGCAAGTAAACTGATCCATGTTAAGACACATTTGTTGGATATCTTACCCAAAATTAAATATCGCGCATCCACATTAACGTCCGTAAAAGATATTTGAATAAAAAAACACATTGTATGGAGATGCTCTTGTCCCTCCTTTCTCGCGCAACGCGCGGGTGCAATTCTACCGTAAATAATGATAACGAGAAACTTCTTCACCTAAACATATGTGGCCGACTTTGTTATGTTTTGGAAAAGTCTCTCAAAAGCCACGCTTCTGCTTAGGCAAACAAGTGCCGACAGGACAAAGTGCATGTCGTAGTAAATTTCCGGGAAGAAAAGAGCTTGTTTTAGTTTCTTCTACTGTGTTCCGTGTGCCTTCTGAAACCTGAATCGTCGTGCAGTCGGCTCTTACTAAATGGTTGATGCGCCTCTAGAAAGAATACACAGACCGGCTCAGTTTGTTGTCCTTAAGCTTTGAGAAAAGTGTATTCCACTATTTTCAGTGACGTCTGCATCAATCAAACATTGAACTTTGAATAACAAAAGCAAATGACTGATTGTATCCTAGCTACATGGAAACAATAATGAAACAGTCCTACTTGGGAGGGTATTGATTAGGCGACTGCCATCGATTTCGGCGGCGCGAAAAAAAGAAGGAGGAAGAGGCGCGAGAGGGGGGTCTCGAAGCAATCCTACGGGCCGCGAGATTTTGCTGCTGTCTTCTGGGGTTGCGGAGCTCGGGTCGGCCATGTCCCGTCCTCGCAATCGACTCCCGCCAGTCTTGGATCACCGCCCAATGACGAGTCCACCCGCCACATCACATGGTGACTATGCAGAGTGATGACTATTTGTGTTGACAGTATATACTTTTAAATTCAGAGTTATTTCATTTTATTCGGCACCTGACCGTATTCCCGTTTTTTTGGTTGCTTGTTTTTTCTTCTTCTTACAGTAAAGTTCGTTTGAGTTTCCCCGCTGGCTCTGGTTCCCCATGATTTTCTCTCACCTTCCCGAAGGAACCTGACAAATTTTCTAGTCTGCCAGGATTCGTCTATGCCCATTACATCCTAGTTGCGTTTTCTCGGGAGGTGAGAGAGTCGAGGGGAAGGCCGAGTCCTTTCTGGTAATATGGAGTTAGAACGAATCATCGCGTTGGGAAAGGAATCGGGGTATACTGGGGACGAGCTAAAGAAATGGGTAGCCGAAGAAAGAGTTCGGGCGGATGAAGCGAAAGCGCTCGTGAGAGCCGAGAGAGCTGAGGAACCTAATACCGTAAGGAAAGACGGGAAGCAGCCGAAAGAGCGTTAACTGCAGAGTGCGCTAAATTAGAAAAGGAAAGGGAGATTCTGCAGCTGACAATCGCCGCACGTGAGATTAGTCATGAAAGTGCAGGAACTGTGGGACACGAGCGCATGGAAGCGCCAGACCTAGCGATTCGAGGTGAGTCCCCACAAATCTTCGTTGGACGTCTCATGTAAGTCTCGTGAAACGTAATATCGCGCAGTCAGTCGGTATGTTAAACAGGTTTAGAATATTACTGCCCACATGGCTAAAGCGTGAGCTTTACTTTTCTACTGTTCATTCTAGGCTACATTATTGTTTAGTTGTCTATGGGGTTACATCCAAATCAAATATAGATCGTTTGTATTTAATGCAGAAAAAAGGCATACGGTTTATTCAAACAAGAGTCAAAGAAAGAATAAAAACATACTCAAGGACAAGGACAGACAGCACAGTTCTTTCAACTAGCAACACACATTTACTGATATCTTCTTCAATACGTACTACCTCCCTCCTAACATTTGGGACTAAAGAGGAAGATACGGAGAAAATAATAGATTTCTTTACGCCCGAAAAAAAAAAAAAACACGAAATCCCCTAAATACACTGGAAGATCAAGAATTTCAGGACAAATTAAGATAGAGGACCCTTTGTCTAATACAGCTCTGGCTTCAGGTAGTTCATCTCAACTCTGGACAACGCGAGAGAAGGAGCAGCGATGTTGTGAGTCGTCGCCGGCTATCCTGTATGCTTCAGTGATCTCTCGGCCGAGTTTGTTCTTGTGTCTGCCAATTGCTGCTGGTGTCCCGGAACCGGTCTTTACAGTTCTTACAGAGGCGTTGATGCACAACTATTGGATGAAAAGAGTCGCTTGAAGCACGGGAGACCTTGAGGACGTGCTCTCGTAGGCGGGTGTTCAGGCAACGCCCTGTCTGACAAATGTATCGGTCACCACATGAGAAGGGATTGAGTATACCATCTATTCTTCACAGGGAGCGGTCTGATTGGCATGTTTGATGGAACATCTTTTTGAAGGCTTCGTTGTTGTTCACTCGTCTGCAGGGTTGTTTCAGGCGCAACTTGCACGAGAAGACAATTGAAGTGTTGAAGCGCGCATCAATTCCCTTCAGTCTATGCGCCGAGTTGTGCACAAATGGAATGAAGATAACATGTAAAGACTTGCTACGTGGAGTACGGGGTCTTTGGGTGGCTAAAAGTAACTGAACAAGAATGGTGCTCAGTAGACCTTGCGGATAACGAGCTTTGAGGAAGCGTTCTTCTTGTTTTGCAATGCTTAAGCTTGCAAAGTGAGAACAGGATTTGGCGCCAGAAGATGAAAGGAGAGACCGAATGATTCTATGTTTTACCAGTTTAGAATGGGAACTGCAGAATGGAAGAATAGGTTTCGAGAGCGTTGTTCGAAGGCCCAACAAATGCCGGTCGGAAGAAGATGGAGACGAAGATCGGGATACTGGAGACCATTGCCTGAGCTGTCTTCCCTTGTGAAATTCTGGCCTGAGGATGAAGAAGTAAAGGCTTGAACTACAGAATCAGAAGAAACTGAGATCGGGTGAATGACTAAATAATCATCCACGTAACGAAAAACATGGAAGACGAGTGTCAACTCTTCAAGGCGTGCTTTGATCTCCCGGTCCGCATACAGAACAAATATTTCGCTGAGGACCGGGGCGAGGCAGGAGCTTATGCAAACACCTTTCATTTGCCTGATAATTTCCTTTTCATGTTCGACGAGTGTTATTGTAGATATAGGGCCAAAAGTTCTAGGAAACTGCGTTATTCCTCTTTAGTCTCAAAATTTAGGAGGGAGTAGTACGTATTAAAGAAGACATCAGTAAATGTGACTTGCTAGTTGAAAGAACTGTGCTGTCTGTCCTTGTCCCTAAGTGTGTTTTTATTCTTTCTTTGACTCTTGTATTTTCACCAACACGCTCTTTGATCTTTGTGGTTTATTCAAAACTTGTCTGCATCTGATCACACATCCTCATATTTTGAGCTGAATCAAATACTGAATATTGAGGCTTTATATAATCAACGACTCTCTGAGGTTAGTTTTTTCAAAGCTAAAAGCTGACCATGAACTATTTTTGTCGTCATATACACACACTGACATACATAAAAATTATAGACACAGCAATAAAGAACTAATTAGAACCATAACCTATTACGGTACAACATTGTTAACCTGGCAAATTCCTAACCTACTGAACCTTTACCCTGCCTTAATTTAAATGATTGACCCCTCACTGTTGCCCTTCAGAAAACAAGCAAAAATGTATTTTCTTCATTCGTTGTAGTTTGCGGTTTGTCTGTTCTCATAATACATATCAATGTATTCGTAATTATGTTGCGTTCATATAATTCTTCTCTAGGTAATTCTATGACCTCATAGGTAGTATATGTTGATTGCTGCCTGTGACGTGGGTGTATAAAACAGGCAAGAATGTATTTCCTTCATTTTTTTAGTTTTTTTTTGTGTAGGTACCAATCATACATATCGATGTATTTGCAATTATGTTGCTGTTATTTAATTTTCTTTTGGTAATCCTATGACCTCATAGGTAGTACATATATATATCTTTTTTAATCTTTTTTTCTCTTTTTTGTTGTTTTGCTGCATGTTAGCCTGCCTCCTTGTGTTTTGAGTGTAGCCTGGTACCAGGGGCCTAGTCAGGCAACTTTATAGTCGCCTTTTTGCCCCAGCTCCATGGCAATCTCTGTATTGTCAGAAGCTCCAAATAAATAAATAAACAAAAAATAAACAAAGTGCAGGAACTGTGCGAGACGAGCGCGTG
>JAZHYW010032985.1:0-34742 GCA_037355805.1 Ixodes ricinus | reverse complement strand
AGGTGGCCGTGGAACGTGTTATCACGAAACGCATGGAGAATAAAAAAAAACAGTATTCTACTTGCAGTTGTGACATGATTTTAGAATTTCAGAGAAATTATTCTCCCGCAGCCAGGAGATAGACACGGCCAAATTCTTGATATAATCTGAAAGAGTATCTGTTGGAAAACGATCAATTGTCGCGAAGTAGGTTGCAGCGCACATACGTTGACGGTACGGGACTTGAAATGTGTAATCTGAGATGTGTTAACACGGGCATGACAACCACTCAAACATAAAAACGAGAAGGAAGGTGTCTATGAAAATTCAACACGTTGAAGCACAAGCTGTCATTTGTAGAACCGAACACAAAACGCATCACGAAAAATTCTTGGCCTTCTTTGGAGAAACCGCTTGTTTCGACATACGGGTAGTACTTTTCAAATTTACTGCAGAAGCAGAATTCGTAGCAGCCACGCAGGCACAACACACGCCGAACCAGGTCCGGCAGAACGCATTCCGAGATTGCTAACGGCTAATGCGTCATCTGTCACACCACGCGACAACGCTTCTGACATTTCCCGCGCACAGAGAGCGGAGTAAAGCGATAAAAAATACGGCTGGTTGGTTCGGAAAGGGCGCACGTTTTACCATGGTTTCAGCTTAGGGAGAAAGAGAAAAGGAGAGAAGGAAAGGCCAAAACAGGAGTGCACAAACAAAAGGCTTATCGGCTTCTCTTCTGGGTCCTCCGAACAATGACCCCAACAAGAGGCTTTGTCAATTGTGTTCAAGGTTGATAGTGCAGTTAATGCTATGTGTCCACTTGGAATTGATGCAGGTGGCATGTTCTGACTTATCACCACCTTCTAGAGGGTAGGCACGTGACCCTAACCGGAAACATGATTGGCCTAAAACACCCATAGCGTCTACCCTGCTGTCAATACCGAGTGGACAGGACAGCTCTATGAAGTCCAGCTTTTGAAGTTCCAAAGAAGCTGTCCAGCCCAAAATATAATTTTAAATGAAAAACTATGCGTGGCTATTTTTTGCGCACCATGTCATTAAATAAATAAATAAATAAATATGTATTCTGGGGAACCACTCATGCTACCTCGTGGATCGCGTATCGCCACAATCCAAACGTGTGACGAGCATGCTATCGCCTCTTTATCTTCAGCACCTACTACGACAAAGTTACAAGCGGCTTCGACTGACACTCTGAGCGAGCGCACTGCCCAAATGATAGACTCTTCTCTAACGAATGCTGAACGTGAATCTCTCCAACGTCTACTAAGCTCGTACAGCGACTTGTTTGACTTCAGTCGGCACGCTCTTACTCAGATGACCACCGTCACACATCAAATTGCCACCGGCGCCGCCACTCCTTGAAAAGCCGACCATACAAAATATCACCAGCCGATCGGAAGACCATAAAAAAAATGTCGCCGACATGGTAGACAAGAAAATAATCGCCCCTTCGTCAAGTCCATGGTCATCTCCCGTAATTCATCGTGAAAAAAGATGATTGCTCCTGGCGGTTCTGCGTCGACTACCGCCGCCTTAACAAAGTCACCAAGAAAGACGTGTACCCGCTACCTCGAATCGACGACACGCTAGACGCTCTTCAGAGCTCATCTTTTTTCTCCTCATTAGACCTACGCAGTAGGTATTGGCGAATTCCCGTTTCTGAGGAAGACAAACCAAAAACAGCGTTTGTTACTCCTGACGGCCTATACCAATTTAATGTCATGCCGTTTGGACTGTGGAACGCCCCTGCAACGTTTGAACGCATGATGGACACTTTGCTCTGGGGCCTCACATGGAATATCTGTTTATGCTATCTCGACGACGTTGTTGTTTTTTCAACAACGTTTGACGACCATCAACACCGACTTCGGCAATTACTAGATTGCTTTCGTAACGCAAACCTCCAGCTAAACTCTAAAAAGTGTAAATTCGGAGCTCGAGAAATCAAGGTTCTTGGTCATCTCGTCAGTACCGACGGAATTCGTCCTGACCCAAGCAAGATTCAAGCAGTCTCTGAATTTCCAGTTCCTAGAAACTTGAAAGATGTCCGCGCGTTTCTTGGTCTTTGCACATATTTTCGAAAATTCATACCGGCTTTTTCCAACACCGCCGAACCCCTCAACAACTTACTTCGCCTTGGCCAACACTTCCACTGGGACCAAGATCAAATGGAAGCGTTCACATCTCTGAAAGCGGCCCTAATCTCGGTCCCGATTCTTGGACGTTTCTTACCAGGTGCAGATACAGAAATTCGCACAGATGCTAGTGGTCATGGCCTGGGCTCTCTCCTTGCGGAGAACATTCGTAACACCCAGCGTGTGATCACATATGCTAGCCGCACCCTAACCAAATCTGAAGGCGACTACACCATCACCTAACGCGAATGCTTGGCGGTCATATGGGCAATTTCAAAGTTCCGTCCATACCTTTACGGAATTCACTTTCGCATAGTAACAGACCATCATGCCCTTTGCTGGCTGACCGGGCTCAAGGATCCATCTGGTCGCCTGGCACGCTGGTCGCTCAAGATTCAGCAATACGACTTTACGATTGTTTACAAATCCGGAAAACGCCACCTCGACGTAGACACCTTGTCGCGGTGTCCCCTCTCGGCTGATTCTTCCCCTCACGAACCACATACCGAGATTGAACTTCCTGCAGTTTTGAACACTATTGAAGTCGCCGATGCTCAACTTTCGGACCAAGAAGTACAACCCATTGTTCGTCACCTCCTCGGACCCACCACGCCCTAATCATGGCGCATCCAACGGCGTGCACGTCTTTTCACGCTGCATGATGGGGTTCTTTACCGAAAAAACTACGAACCCCATGGACGCCCTTGGCTCCTGGTCGTGCCTCGGCTGCTTCGAAA
Organism: Ixodes ricinus; assembly: GCA_037355805.1. Classification (NCBI taxonomy): domain Eukaryota; kingdom Metazoa; phylum Arthropoda; class Arachnida; order Ixodida; family Ixodidae; genus Ixodes; species Ixodes ricinus. Next base: position 31,864 of record JAZHYW010032985.1, on the reverse strand, counting down.
AGACATCATTCGCGCCCATCATGATGACCAGACGGTCGGACATATCGGTTTTAGCAAAACGTACTTCCGCATCCGTGATCGCTATTTTTAGTGCGGCATGTCACGCACAATTAACAAATACATTCGATGTTGTCGCCTTTGCCAAACACAAAAAGTCGCACGACCAAGACACCCGGTCCTCTTCAATCCATCACACCACCCGAATCCCCGTTCCAACAAATGGGCATCGATTTTTTGGGTCCTTTTTCAATTTCCACCAACAACAACCGCTGGGTTATTGTTGCCGTCGATTACCTCACACGCTATGCAGAAACAACGTGTGTACGCACGGCCACTGCCCAAGACGCCGCAGATTTTTTCTCCGCAGCATTCTACTGCGGCACGGAGCACCCCAAATCATCATCAGTGATCGGAGAACCCCGTTTATTGCCAAGCTAATTGAAGAAGTCTTGCGCCTCACCAACACAATTCACAAAGTAACTAGTAAGTACCATCCACAATCAAATGGACTCACCGAATGCCTCAACCGAACAATATCACAAATGATATCCATGTATGTCGACGATCACCACACAAACTGGGATGCCATCACTCCAAACATCACTTACGGCTACAACACTGCGCATCAAGCAACTACAGGATTCTCGCCTTACTATCTTCTATACGCTCGTGAACCTCTTATGCCTCTGTATGCGATCTTGCCCTCCCTAATTGACCAGCCGCTGAGCCCCTATGCCACCGACATCGTTGGCCGAGCGGAGGACGCCCGTCGCCTTGCCCGTCTGCACACCCTACGGTCCCAACAAGAGCAGCAACTTCGCTATTCGGAAACCCATGGTCTTGCCTCCTATGAAGTTGGAGACAGGGTTCTTTTAGCCACACCTCTACGCTAGCCGGGAAACTCAGAAAAACTCCTTCATAAATACGTCGGACCCTATGTTGTTCTGCGTCGCCTTTTGCCCACAAATTATTAAGTTTCACCACTATCACCCCTTCGAGATAATCGATCTCAATCCATCGACATTGTTCACGTTGCAAGGATAAAACCCTTCCATAGTCCCGATGACGCTACATCAAACTGACTGACACCCAGCCCTCCGCCCGACCGGCGGGAAATGTTAGGAAGAAGACGAAGCGCCCCCGGCTGGAGAGTTCGTGCTGGGTGCTCGAGGACAAGGCAGTTGGCGATCGAACCGTTCTATAGAGCAGTCTGTTGCCAACCTACTTCCATTAGATCATCCCCATTAAAAACCCCTTCAATATATATATTTTTTTACCAATACATTTAAAATATGTGTACAGAGTTACGTTCGCGTTTTTAAACTTCAATTTTTTTACGAAAGAGTTACACATGAAAGACACCACGGACAGAACATCTTCAGACTTTCAACACACGATGAATCGCCGACCCAAGCAAACGGAACGTTGCGATGCTGCGCGAACTGTTTTTCAAAAGATGCTGCATAGGGTACTCCGGGCGCCACGGCTTCGCAGCCGTTCGAAGGGAAAAGGATTCGCGACGACGAAGCAGCGTCTTGCATCTTCAGTAAGCTAATGGTTCGTGTTTTCCTGCTAAATTTAGCGGGCAAACATGAACAAAATCAGTTTCACTGCTAGATTTAGCGGAAAGATTGACGTCACTTGACATAAGCAGCAATTCAATTGCCCGCTAATTTTAGCGGGTTGGTTACGCGCTCAGCAGCTCCACACACAGCTATGGCCGCCAGTGAATACTCCCCATGGCCTGGTATAATAAACTGAATGTTTGCATGGCTAAGAGGAGAGCAAGTTCGTCTGCTTTTGGGGCTGGCGTTGCGAGCATGTCAAAACGCCGAGCTCTTATCGGCTGATTATAAAAATAATTGTGGGTAGACCTCCAAACATCTAGCATTGAGGTCGACCCACTAGCCTTTCAATGAGAGCCAATGAGAGCTCCGCTTCGTTCTGACGTCACCTTACCTCCTGCGCAAGAAGTAGAGGACTTGCTCTCTGCATAGTTTTGTAAAAAATACAGCTTTCTTATATCGGCTAAAGGCAATTTTAGGGTTACAAGCTTTTAGCCTAAGTGCCTTAATATTTTCGTAGCTTGCATTGCTTGTAATATAGGTTTTTATGGAAAATTATAGAGTGCCATAGACAGTGATAGTTATTCATAGGATTGTTTATAGATGTCCATAGACCATTTTTGTATAGTGTAAAAAAGGTAATCAATGCGCCCCAACATATTGACCTCCTCGCCTATGGGTCAGAAAGTGTTAACACAAATAAGAACCAGGCAGACTTCGAAGCCGGGATGTTTAACATATCTACGCAAGTGCCACTATAAAGTTACCGTCAAAGTGGTGGCATTTAATTCCCCAAAGTCAGTAGAACAAACATCTTTTAACAGATTCCACCAGTCTAACGCCAACAAGGGTGAACAGCCTGAATTTAAAGGTTATGAGGATTATGCAATTAAAGCAAAGGTGCAAGCAAGCTGGACAAGAATAACGATAATATTCCATGGAGAAGGGACGCAAGGGGGACCAAGTACTGACACAAATCTCCAAACTCAGCTTGGTGACTTGTGCGCGACTGAAACAGTCCGTCTGGTCCTGGTTCTGCATCTTGGGTGGTGCATTATCATCGGATGAGAGACATTACTGTCAAACATGACAAGTTTAGGAATAATAATATCATTGAAGTTACACCGCAACAACACAAAATGTTTGCTCAGGCGCGTTGCGGAATAATACTTTTTTAAGGGCATCACCATCTTCAGAAATGAGGCGCCGACGGGGCCGTCTAGCGGTCCATAACTTTAAATACCCGCTGTTTATGGGAGCACAGCTATCTGGGTAGGCAATGGGAGAAGTTGGCTAGACTTGGCTATGGTGGGTATGGTTGGAACTTGGCCGTATGAATCGAACTGGCTAGTTACATGCCATCATCACCTTGCCTCCTCAAATGAACGAGAATGAAGACGGTAGAGTGTTTTGATTCAGCTTCTATGACGAAGGAATATATGAGCAGTTTAATGTAGTCTATGCTGGTAAGCTCTCGTAATTTGGAATCTTCTATCTTGATTGGCGGCCCATAGACGTTTTATACCCTTCAGATGCAATGGAGTAATAACATAAACTGCAGTTATAATTTAATCGAAGCACCAGCACCGCGTTGGAATCGAAGCAAATTTTTCGGACGAGGTAGTCGTGAGCATGAGGGTGACGATCAGTCTTATAGAAAGCCCTCGCGGTTCACGCTGGCATTCGACTGACTTTATAAATAAGAATGCTTGAGGAACATGTGAAACTCAGAAACATCGCAACAACACGCCCTGAACGTCTGCAGCTTCTTGTACTCATCGGACGCTTTCCGCAATTTTTTTATTTGCCTATTAAAATTACTTGTGCCGCTGGAGATGACGTACTATTAGTCAGATAATTGTAGATTGTTTGAAATTGGAAATCGGTAAAAATAAACACTCGGGGCTAACTCACGCACGACGCCCGTCTCAAGGCATTTTCAACCTTACCCTTTGAGGTTCGTGAGTGCAGCGTGTTAACGGTACATCAGTTGCGCGCTGGTATAAGGTCATGCGAAAAAGTTCTATACATTCATACCACTAGTGCACTTAAAGTCACTGGATCCTTGACAAGTAGCGCCATTGCCTTCCCTGTATGCTGGCCGGTCGCTAACATATACTAACATACAAACGACCAAACCCTCCCAGGGTGATTGTCTGATTGGTCTCCGTTGCCAGGGCAATCGCCCTTATGGTTCGTTCAAATGTTCGAAGCTTCAAGAGGGTCGTTCTAAACCGGTCGTACAAAGATTCCCATGGAGAATCATCGTGCTCTAGGCGTTCCTCCCCAATACAAGCGTCTTCGGCACTGTGTATGCAATCAACTTATCAATCTTGTCCACCTCCACGGGTCGCTTATACTTATATTGTTCTTCTGGAGTATTTCATTAAATAAAAAAGATTTAATGCCTCCAATCACCAACACCGCATATGGTGGCTCTACAATCATGTACGTTTTTTTTTCGCCGGTGTGTGAATAGTCAAATATCGGTATACCAGAAACATATCTATAAATATACCTGTCACCAGCGAATTTATGTTAGCTCACGAAGTATTAAAAAGTCAGGGAAGAACTGCTCATGTTATGAATCAAAATGGCGACTATACTGCAGTAATATAAGACCGCGCGCGGGCCGACTAGTCTACGGGGTGTAACCAGATGAGGTGCAGTGACCACAAGGTCGGTTCGCCGGGACATCGCTGGATGTGTGAGTTCCGAGTCACACGGCTGCCGTGTGGGCTCCAGGAAACGGCCGGTCATTTCGATGCGGCGATCCCGCCGAAAACATCTGTTTCCGCAGGACGAAGGCAACAGACACGTTCGCTCTGGTTGTGACCTGAGAGGGTCCTCGAGCGATTGGCCGGATCGATGGATTTTTATTGATTTCATAACAATGTCAACTGTTAGCCAATCAGTCATCTCGCGTGATGTGATGCGCCATATCTTCCTCTTTTACACATCACTACACATACTGGGAGCTTGACGCTACTTTCTCAGGATCCAGTTACTTAAGTGCCACTAAGTGCATTTAAATTTAAAAACATTTCAAATAAAAGTTGTTTCACCGTACATCTAAAAATACAATTTTATCTCATTGACGGAGTTAACAGCAATGTCAGACTGTCAACGTTGGGAATGCTGGTTTAAGAATGCGAAAGCTTCAAGTTTCTACAATGCTTTTTTGACACGCGCTATCGAACTAGACGCTTTCAACTAGTAAGAAGAGCCATATTCTTTACTGTCGTTTAGTAATTTTTATACCTCTATGGCAGCTGTTACGATTTTTAACGTCTGAAAAACTATGTTACACTTGCTGCTTCAACTATTCTCCAATAAACAATATCTCCTTTTCTTATTTGGAAAATTATCAATTATATAGCAGCTTTGCACTGTAACATCTATATAGTACAACCTCTTGTTAATTCCCCGTAAGTGGCAAACTGTGCATGGTAAGTGTTGCTTATAGGCTCTTATGCCCTGCACATGAGGATATGCATTAGAACTACTGGTGCCTAATGTTAAACCCCTTGCAGGTATTTCATACCAAGATGGAATCTGCACTCATCTCCGTGTTGGTATCGTCCGAGACAAGGGTCGTGATTTTTATGGCCTTAGAGCGCTAGTTAAGCAGATCGCACACCTGTAAGTACATGGCTACCCCACCGCTTCTCAAAACAGCTGGCTGCTGGTTTTCCCGCTCATTTTATTCCAAGTTGCGGTCAACTGAATCCAAATGCCAATCAATTTAATTCAAGCGCCATTTCATTTATTCCCAATGCTCCGCGGTTTAATTCAGGGGTCAATCAATTTAATACACGATGTATTCATGCGCATTTTTGTCTTGAGAGGTCGGGTTTCGCTTACGCTTTTGATTTATTAGAGTAATTGTTTAAACAACTAGATTTTGTTGGGGACTGCTGTAATAGTGTTCACTATTTTGATCACCTGGAGTTACTAGTCGACCTATTGACAAGTGGATTACTTTTTTGGTAACCTCGAGATATTAGAGGACACACAACTTTACCTTAGATAAATTTACGAGTTTATTGCTCTCTTGATTACTTCGAGGAATAATTGACAAAAATATAACTCCGTGGAAGCTCATTTGACATTGTGATTACTTTTTGCTTATATGCCTAATATTGACACCAATAACTTTCTTGAAGCAAGCTTTTTGTTACTCAGTTGATTACCTCGAATTATTATTGACAGATGCGAGCTTATATAGCACCAGTTTAAAGTTTGATTACTCCTTTATCAATCTTAGTACTATTCACCCTGTTTGCTTTAAATTAACTCAATAAAGTTAGTGGTTACGTTTTTATCGCTCGCCGATATATTAGTCAAATAACTGAGTTTATATCAGCGTTATTGACATCCTGATAGACGTATTTAGGTGATTTCAGATAAGGTCAACCAAAGGGTGGCTGGTCGACATTTTTAAATCAAGTAATGTTTTTATATGCTATTGTCTAGTGTCTCGTATAAACGAATCTAAACTTAGTTTTGACCACAAAAATACTTGGGGATAGGAAAAATCGTAAGGCATGAAGTGGTGGACAGTGGCATTAACGCACACTGATGGAAATGGCACGTTTGAGAGTGAATAACTAAAACAATATCATTAGGAAAATTTTAATACTTTTCAGACTCGAACTATGGGTACAGCTTGCTTGTAATATAAGGTAATTATATTTATTTAAATTTTATTTATTTTTCTAAAACTTGCCATACATGCCTGCTCGAACGACAAATGACAAAATTCGGAGGCCTGTATCTCATCAAAAAATGTAATCATTATCATATCTTGCAGGTAGAATTCTACCTATATATGGCTATTATTTAAGAAATAAATAAGAAATCGGAGCGATATGATAGTCGGGATATATTTAGGCAAACTAGGAGAAAAAATCAAACAACGAAAAATTCCGATTTCAATAAAAAATACACCACCTTCGATTTTTTATTTTATTTGGGTGCCCTGTTATGCTATATTTTGGCATTCATTTCTATTACAACATGTTGCATTATTTCATTAAGAAAGAAGAAACAACTCCCCAAAGTGGGGTCCCTTTTCAAAGCCTACACTTAGCAGTGACCCATACAAAAAGTGACTCTAAGTTTCAGTTTTATGAAACTAACACACATCTTTTATATATTTTTATTCAGATAAGGTTATTGATGACTATAGAAATCATTCAAACACTAAAATTGAGGAGAAACTAATGTGTACAAAAGAGCTATCATATTACGAACTAGTGATCCGAGAAAATATCCTGCAGCCATCGGCCACTGAAAACTCTGTGTACTTTATTTTTTACGAAGTGTCTAGCGTTACGTCCGACGTAACCCAAGTTACGTCCAAATCTCCGCCTTCCCTAGGTTCACGGGGGAGAGAGAGGAGGGCGGGGGGGGGGGAGGAGGTTAGGTATACGGGTTTCAGTGGTCCGTCCGGACGTAACGCTAGCCACAGCGTTATTTTTATACGGTACTACATGCTCCTCTCTCTTACCCTCTATCTCCATCTCTCTTTTTCTCTCTTATATAAATCCCTGACTTATATTTAAAATGAAAACATAGTCAAGCATTCCCTTTCTACGTGATTGTGTTCTGTGGCTAGCAGCAATCATTTCCTCGCGAAGATCACGATTATGGCGCAATAGTTGACGTAGGTAGCAGTCGACACTCGTCACCAGTTCTGGCAAAACGGCCGATACAATCTTTTTTTCGCAATTCCCCGCTCGCTGTCAAGGATGAGGGGGTTCGCTTCAATTATCAAAATATGGCCGCCGATGCCTGCTTACTGAGCAGTCGTGCCTGTGACCATCCCAGTCGCTGGCTTCGCGGGCGATAATATCAGGCACAAAGAGGCACACCGACAGAGAGGAGAACCCCCAAATACTCGAGCGCCGCCTAAATACAAAGAGCGTAAACACTGTCGCCATGTTAACCTAGGAAAGGTTAACATGGCGACAGTGTTCACGTTTTAGGTAAGGAAAAGCATGGCATGTGGTATTAGTCGGATCCTTATACGAGGTGCAAGGTGAGCCCTGAGAACCTGTTTGCTGCCCTACAGTAGTTCACGAAACACAAGCTGCAATGTTCGCGCCAAAGTCCCAACCAGAAGGACGAGATCTCTGTCAAGCTCGACGGGGAGAAAACGTTCGTACCAAAGCGCTTCCTGACACGCTCAATCCGAGAAGCCTTTGGTGTATAGAAATAGAAGCATCCTGATTCCGGCGTTGGGTTTACAAAATTTTATTCCTTGCACCCTAGATGGTTCAAATCTATTCCACACCAGGAAGTGTGCGTTTGTGTGAGCTGCGCCAATTATTACCTTGGTATTGCCGCTGTAGAGAACGTTACAGGCTCAACATTGAACACTGGTGAAATGAACTCGGCATTTCCATGCGACCCACTAACAAATCTGTGTCTTTAAGGAGACTGTGATCACTGCCCAAAAGGCCAGTTTCTTACATTTGAGGAACTTCATATCCCAGAGGATGAAGAGATTGTGCTGACAACCCGGCGCGGTGGAACCGCTCACCTGAAATGTTTCTCCCCGGAAATACATAACTAACCTAAACAATTTTAGTATTCTATCTTTATTTTGGTGTGTGGAAGGAAAGTTGTATATTTTATTTTAAATATAAATTATACCGGAAAGTAAAACTCTCACACTGCGTCATCTTTTCTGGAATCACTAGTGTCTAATATGATACCTCTTCGTACGCTGTACGTAAAATGCTGTATATAGTTACTCCTCACTTTTAGTGTGTGACCGATTGCTCTAGTTGTCAGTGACCTCATCAGAATAAAAATATATGAAAGATGTGTGTTTGTTTCCTGAAACTGGAACACAGAGTCACTTCTTGTATAGGGCACTGCTATGTGTAGGCTTTGAAAAAGAACCCTGCTTTGGGGAATGGTGTCTTCTTTCTGAAAAAAATAATGCAACATGTGTTTAATAAAAATGAATGCCGAAATAGAGTATGACAGGGTTCCCAAATTTGAAAAAAAATCGAAGGTGGTATTTTTTTTTAAATTTGCATCGGAATTTTTTTTGTGTGTTTACTTAACTATATTTCGACTATTATATCCCTCAGACACCTTTTTATTTTTTTAATGATAGCCATATGTAATTAGAATACTACCTGCAAATTTTATGAAAATAATTAAATTATTTCATGAGGTATACGTCTCCAAATTTTGCCATTTGTAGTTCGAGCAAGAATGTTTGGCAATGTTTATAAAAATAAATGAAATGTAAATAAATATTAATCTTTTATATCAAAAGCAACCTATACCCATAGCTTGCGTCTAAAAAGTATTAATAGTCTCCTAATGTTATCGTTTTAGTTATTCACTCTCAAACGTGCCCCTCCATCAGTGCTGGTTAATGCAACTGTCCACCTCTTCATGCCTTGCGATTTTTCCTGTCCCCAAACTTTTTCTAGTCAAAACTAAGTGTGGATTCTTTTATACCGGACACCATACAATAGCATATAAAAACATCAGTTGATTTAAAAATGTCGAACAGCCACCCTTTGGCCGATCTTATCTGAAATCCCCATTCGGCAAAGTGACATTTTGGTGATTCTCTTTATTACTTCGAGCTGTTATATCACTAAATGACATATTATGATATCAATCAAATCACATCACATCACTATTACTCTTTTGATTACTTTAAGTTACCTTTGAACCAATAACTTTTAATGTGGCCTAATTCATGTTTGATGGCTTTTTATTACTTTGATTTAGTATTCAGCCAATTTATGTATTATGAGCGACTATTAGCTCGAACTAATCAAATAGGTTATTGCAATGTGAATTCCACCGAATTAGAACGTAATCGGTCATTGTGACCAAAAGAGCAATCCTAATGTCAAATGAGCTAATAAGAAACAATTTGATCGAATACCAGCTCAATCAACTCAAAAGACCCATCACGATGTCAATTAGGCCGAATGAAAATTATTGTGTCAAAACAAATCTGAAATACCAAAATAATAATAATGAGAACTAAGCTCATAGCAGATCAATTTATGGTATATTAAGCCAAAACAATCAAGTCACCAAAGTGTTAATTAGGCGTTTTTTAAAATCCATTGGGTTAAGAGCAATCAATATAGTACCCATAATGTCAATCAGGCCGATAATATTTGAATTGGTTGAATATTAGCTCAAAGTAATTATAAAAGTTATCTCAATATCAATAGGTCGCATAAACTTTATTGGGTCAAAGGTAACTCGAAGCAATTAAAAGAGTAATAATATAGTGCTTTGAGCTCATAATAAATCAATTGGTGGTATAATACCTCGAAGTAATTAAGAGGATTACCAAAATGTCAATTATGCCGAACTAAATTCGTTTGGGTCAATAGTGACTCAAAGGTAATGAAAATAGGTATTTTAATGTCAACTAGCCTCTAAGTAAATCAATTGGTTCGATATCACATCAAAGTTCTAAAAAGAGTCCATCGGGTCAAAAAGAACTAGAAGTAATAAAAACATTATTATTACTCTGATTTCCACTCCTAACATATCAAGTGGTGGTGCAACTCAAAGTAATCAAAATAGTCACTAAGATGTATATTGGGCCAAATTAAAGTCCTTTGAGTCAATTCTAACCCAAAGTAATAAAAAAACTCATAAAGTCAACTAGGCTTTTAATAAATAAGCAATCAAAAGAGCCATCAAATTGTCATGTTGGCCGAATTAAATTCCGTTTTGTCAAAAGTAACTCGAAATAATCAAAAGTGAAATTATAAAGTGATTTGAGTTCATAATAGGTTAATTGGTGATATAACTCGAAGCAGTCAGGAGAGTCAACAAAATGTAAATTATGCCGAATTAGTCTAGTGTGTCAATAGAAACTCAAACTAATCAAAAGAGTAATCATAATGTCTATTGGGCCCAAAGTAAATCATTTGTTTGAATATAAGCTCACAGTAATCAAAACGGTCATCACAATGTCATTTAGGCCGAATTAAATTTCATTGGGTTAATAGTAACTCAAAATAATAAAAATACTTACGATACTTTCAACTGGGCTTAAAAAAGTCAGTGGGTAGACTATTACATTAAACCATTCAAAGGGGTCCTCAAATTGTAACGCAGGCTGAATTAAAGTCCAATGGATCAGAAGCAACTTGATGTAATCAAAAGAGTATAATATAATAATATTAATGTGAATTCAGGTCGTAATAGATGAACGGGTGGTATAGAACCGTGAAGTAATTAGGAGAGTCCCCAAAATGTCTATTAGACCGAACTAAAATTCATTGGGTCAATTCTAGCTCAAAGGAATCAAAATAGTAATCCGAATATCAATTGAGCTCATAATGAATAATTTGATTAAATCTTACCTCAAAGTAATCGAGAGTCATCATAATGCCACTTAGGCCGTAATAAAACATATGGGTCAAAACTAACACAAAGTAGCAAAATAATTAATAATATTTTGAGTTGAGCTAATAATATATCAACTGGTTGCATAATAACTCGAAGTAATCAAGAAAAACACCACCATGTCAAGAGTAATCATTATGTCAATTAGAAAGAATCAAACTCCACTGTGTCAATACTAAGCCAAAGTAATCAAAGAGTGATCAAAACGGTAAGAACTGAAAATAAATCACTTGGTTGTATAAAAGTTCAAAATATTAAAGATAGTGAGGAATATGTCAGTTAGACCAGAGATAAAGTTAAATATGTCACTCGTCACTCAAAGTAATCGAGATGTCAATAATGCTGATATAAACTCAGTTTTGTGACTAATATATAAAATTAAAATAAATATAGCCACTAACATAATTTAGTTCATTTAAATCACTTGGATATTCAAAGGAGTAATAAAACTCTTACCTGAACTTATAGTAGGTCGACTTCGTCAATATAACTTTAAAGTAAACAAGTGAGTAACGTAAAGTGAGTCTTATATTAACTTGATTGTGTCTATATAACTAGCTATATCACCAAAAAAAGTAATCAGAATGTCAAATAAGATTCTACGAAATTATATTATTGTCAATAATTTCTTGAGGTACTCGAGAGAGTAATAAAATGTTTACTGAACTTTTAATATGTAAATTGTGTTGTTCATAGAGCGAAGCAATTATAAATGGAGGTGATTTAATGTCAGCGGTGTCAATAATAGCGAGAAGTTATAAGGAGAGTAATCACAAATTGCAATTGTACATGTGTCATCGAAACTGTATCAATTATTAGTCGAAGCAACGAGAAAGAGTCAACAAAACGTCAATTCAGCTAAAGTGATGTTGAGTGTGCCACTAATATCTCGAGGTTGCCAAAAGAGTCATGCACATGTGGATCGTGCGACTAGTAGCGCCAAGTGATCGAAAAAGAGGTCAATATATCAGTATTCTACAACAAAACCTAATTGTATAAACGATTACTCTAATTTATCAAACGTGTAATCGAAACACGACTACTGAAGAGAAAAAAGAGTGTGCATGTATATATCGTGGATTAAGTTCACTGACCCAGGATTAAATCGGGTAGTGCAGCGAATAAATTCGAAGACGCTTGAATTAAATTGAACGGCACTTCGGATTAGATTCACCACGAATTTGATTAAAATGAGCGAGAAAACCTCCAGTTATCAGTTTCGTACAGCTACCGCGCTGATGTTATTCTTCTAGAAGGAACATAACTACAAAAGTCGTATCAATTAGGACGTATACGAACAAAGATGACGTGACAATAAAGATGTGCTCATTAATATCAATCATTTAAGGACTGCCAGTTTCAGGCATATTTATTTGATGTCTAGATTATCTTAAAACAAGAACAGCAAAAATGTAAAAAAGTACTGTAAACAACTTAATTTTTTATGCGAAAACGTAATTTTCGCAAATTTTGCGAATCGCCTAAAATTCGCGCAAAATAGGTGCCACGAACAATTCCGGTAAAGTGTAAACACATTTTAATCCACATTGAGATCCCACCACGTCGCGAAATTAGAACCCGCGAATTTTTCGAAAGGTTCAGCTTTGACCTAAATCACGAAATATTGAGCCCGCCAAGAATGAGTCGGCTACAGTAAATTAGTAATGTAGTTAAAGCTATACACATGATTTTCGAAGCGTTCTTACGTCTACCAACAAGGCTATATGACACGAATTTTCTAGAACTTTATTACGCAGTCTCGCGTTTTGCGTGATGTTCAATCCAGTTTGTAATATTTTTTTCATTATTTTTCCTAACAGAGGTAGCGATTCTGGGAGAGTAAATCGGTGATTCGCACAAGGGTTTCCAAAGATGGCGCTAGTAAACATTGATATTCAGAACAGTCTGTTATATGTTTTTGTTACTTTTCTATTTGTTCGAAACGAACACGCGCTTTCATGGTAATTCTAACCACAACTCCCGTTAACCAAAACGCCAATCGGCACGAGTGATTGATGGCACGAAAGTATTCGCACATTTGTTTTATGAAAAGTCATCAAGTTCGCTCTCCCGCTAATAAAATCGATGTGGAGCTGCATTTTCTTCAAACATGTAATTTTTATTCAGTCTAGGCACACCCTGGGATGAGGGTCACCAGGCACCAGAATGTCGCGGCAAAGATGGATACCTCGTGAGCCTTGACACTTCAAGGACCCCCTTCCCACGCTTTCAAACTGCACAAAAGACTATCTTCTCCAGAAGTACCAAAGCAACGTGTAAGCGGTTTGTTATAAAACGTCTGAGTAACTCACTGTTTATTTATGAATTAATCGGGTGAACTAGGAATCGCACTGGACGTAGAAATGCACGATGTTTCCGCCCGTCTAATGGATCCTAATGTTTAAGAGCGTGGTTTCGTCTAAAACCAGGGATGGAATCGAAAATATGTCAAGAAGGCAGAGATTATCTTCCTTCGCTGATTGAGTTTCCGTTTATTTCGTCATTTTCGATATAGACGAATTTACACTTGTCGGGAAAGGAACCACACATGTGGCCATTTTTGTGTGTTCAAAAGGAACATGTAGCGTGACATGTGCAGTAGGACCGCTTACATAAGGGAATCTAATGAATTATACAAAATACATTATGTAACATTGCGCAGGTTTCGAAACTTCAATGACCGAGCGAAAGTACGAAAGTACACCAGAACAGGAACTTGCGTTATTAAAGCAACGACATACAAGAAGGCATCACATAATATAAACGTTTCTGGGAAGTAATGACAGTCATAATTTTGAGCCTAGTAGTAACAATAGGACAGGTGCATGAAAAGGAACTAAATGCGATATACTTCTAATCGTACGATTTGTCTAGTGTGAATGAGGCACTAAACGATGCTTAGGTTTGCTGAATATTGCCGTGTGCTTGCCTGATGAGACTATATTATAAATTTAAACCTACCCCAGAAAATGAAAAATCGCGTAAACTTGGCCTTTACAGAAACAAATGCGTAATAGTTGCACGAACATATATATGATGTCAAGAAGCACAAAATACAACGAAAGACAAAGAGGTAGATGCCTACTGCGCGAAACAGTTGGCGACAAAAAAGAAACGGCGTTTTTTCTATTAACTCAAACATTGCACACGAGCGGTAAATTATATTGTTTTAATTGATTTTTCGAATTAAAATCTTGTGCTAAACTAGCCCACCTAGATACAGGCTTTCAATTACATAAAACGCTGTCTGTCTTTTTTTAGGCACCGCTCCACTCATATAAGTTGTTTTTTGTCACCTATAGTTTGTATTACTTTAAGTCAATGCGCAGCCGAAACTACGAGCCAATAGGTTCACTCCAAAAATCTAACAAGAGCAAACTTATAGATTTTCTAATCTTGATTTGCGTGTGCGGTCATCGACGGATCCAATAAACTGCAGCCACGGATGTGTTAGAAGGAAAAATATGCGCTTTCTTGTGGCCTTCACATGAGGGATAATTTCTCTCTTCCACCGCAGCTCGGTGGAGTCGCTGTTACCTCAACCGTCCTGCAGTGTTCTTACTCGTCCTAGCAAGAATCTGACCAAATTTACCTGTTGGCTCCGCGGTCAAATTTAAGATATTTTAAAACTAGTTGGGACTAGAGACCTTGCGGCCGCCCGCCTTCAAGGACTTACGAAGAACACTTATTTTTCTTCTCACAAAACAAATTTCTACAAGCAAGCGCCTATTTCTCGTAAGCGAAAAGCTTTTAAATCAGCGAACTATAAAGTTACCACCACCACCACCACGGTGGCTTCTTATGGGTACATTTGCACACCGTTTCAACCAGGGTGGTGATATGAGTTGTTCAGGGTGCTTAAGGCAGTACTTGGAAGGATTCAAGTTCCTTCATAAAGTTCACGCTTACAAGTACCGCCCATCATGGTTCTGGAAACTCGCAAGACACGTGCCACGACCGGGTCCTCCGCCGCCATTCGCTTTCAAGGGCCGCTCATGTCAGTGCTGCGCCGTCATTTGCTTCCAAGGGACGCTGAAGAAACGGGCCTCGTGCACCGGCACATGTGACGCTACTTGCAAGCAGTGGCGTCACAAGGGGGGGGGGGCGGACCGCCCCGGGTGCAGCGCTCAGGGAGGTGTCGCGGCGGGCCACGAGAGCGCGGGGGGGGGGGGGGAGTCGCGGCGGGGCCATCGCGAGGAGCGAGAGCGGGGGAGCTACCGCGCCGGGTGCCGCTGACCCTCGTGACGCCACTGCTTGCAAGACAAATGCAAACACATCAAAGGGCTTTAGGAGGGGTGGCGTTCTGAGCCCCCCCCCCCCCCATGGAAGAAAAGCACCCATTGTTTCTATATAGAAAAACAAGGGCCGTATCGAATGCCGCTGTTAAGCCCCGCCGTCGTGCACCGAATCCGATATGACTGCGGTCGCGAAGGAACTTCAATATTGATAAAGTAAAACGAGATAACTGTTTAACAAGGACTACATAAGTTTAATAACCAAAGCTAACTGGCGGACCAAAGACGTGTTTCCTTTTCGAGCCCCAGACGAAGACTCCCCCTCGGCGAGCTGTCTTCACCTAGGCGAGGGTGAGGAGAACCCATTAAGCCGTCTGGTTCTTGAGCTGACGGTCCCCCGACGCTCGGCCACCGAGCTCTCCCCTCCGGAATGCGCGGTGCCGGGTTTTACCCCTACGGC
This sequence comes from Ixodes ricinus, assembly GCA_037355805.1. Classification (NCBI taxonomy): domain Eukaryota; kingdom Metazoa; phylum Arthropoda; class Arachnida; order Ixodida; family Ixodidae; genus Ixodes; species Ixodes ricinus. The sequence goes on along the minus strand of JAZHYW010032985.1, from coordinate 16,190 downwards.
TGCCGTCCGCTTGCGCGGTCTTCGTCGCTGGACCGTTCGCTGTCTGGAGCTTGTCTAGACGGGCCACGGGCCGCCACATGACCTTATGCTTTTAGTATGTCTTTCAGTAATTGTGCTCAGACATTTGACTGCGCTTTGTGCTGTGATGAAGTCTGGGACTTCTGTCGGGACATGTCGAGATTTTGCGAAAATCTCCAAAATAGTGTCAGATACCAGTAGACATATATACCAAGCAATTTCCATTCTGTTTTCATAAAAAATAGTGCCCCGAATTTCGCCAAATTTACGTTCAGTATCTCCGAACGATTACAGATTGCCCCAATTGCCTCGATTGTCCAGATATCTTAATAAGTAACCCGTCATTTAGGTTACACGCCCTCAACTTAATAGCATTTCAGCGATTGATAATATGTTTCATCGTCATGAATAAGCGCTGTTAAAAAAACTTGGAGTTCTGGTAGGGCTCTCCAGCTCAAAACAAAACCTAATAATTATCACCTCTCCCCATCCCCCCACCAGAAAAAAAAATCCTAACGTACAGTGGGCACGATTCCCAAGAGCTCAAAGTAGCGCGCATGACGTCGGGCCAATTGTCTTGATAGGAGTGAAGCAATCGTTCTCCGACTTCAGAAATTTTTTCGTAGAGAAAAGACACAGCCAAAAAATAAACACACTTGAGGTGTTCCTGAAGAATTCCTTCCACGCTAAAATAATAAAATACGTTCTAGGTGATAAAAACAGCTTAATATGTTAATGCTAGGGCTGGGCAACCGATTAGTTAACCTAAGGATTCAGAACCCAAATAACGCTTACTAATTAGGAGTTATTTTTAACCGGTGTATCTTATAAAAACTCGTAGAAACACCAAGGAAAGTAAAATTAAATGCTTTCACACCGCAGATGGAGATAAGAACACCGGTATAAAGGGATAAATTAAGGTAAATTTTTAAGGCTGATTCAAAATAGAATTCGTATATTGCACCGTTTTAGATATTAAACAAAAAAAATATCTTGACTTAAAATAAAAAACGTACTTGTGGAAATTAACGTGACCGATCAATCGATCAATTAATTAAATAACGGATGGCGATTAATTCCGTTAGTATTTTTAATCGACGCCCAGCCCTAATTAATGCTATACTTCGTTTCAGCTTCGGTCCAGACACAGCCAAAGCTACAAGCGCGAGCTCCGGGCTTTCAGCATCCCTGCCAAGCACGCGCGCTCGTGCAGTGCAAAGCACTGTTCTGGGCCACATGCTCGCGCTTGTAGCATCGGCTGCGTCTGGACCGAAGCTGAAACGAAGTATAATAAAATCATTTTGAGCGTATTTACATCCGCGCAGTATATTTTGGATAGTTCCCCGATTTATCGCTATTTTGCTGAAATGTTGTTGTTTATTTCAGCAACATTTTTGTTCAGGTTTACCCAGCCTTGTAATAATGAAGCCAAAGACGGCACTATATGTGAATTAAAATACCGACCGCTTAAATCAGAAGCTTTATCTCAAAAGTATTACGCCGTGTTTAATGGACCACAAGGAAGTGTATCATTATTGCTTTTTTTTCTTGCGCAAAGAAAATATTGTTTAAAAATATCTATGGACCTGTGACTTTCGAGAGTGCTGAGTTTAAGTTTCGAAAAGAGACAAAGTGTTAACTAACAATTCTTCACCGAGAGAGTACATGACGTAGAAAAAATTGTGAGCAGCGGCAGACGCTTTACCTTCTTCGTTTCTAGCAGAGCCTGCCCTTGCGGGCAAAGCAGGTTCAGATCGAAAGGTCGATAATAAAACCTCTGCTGCTTTTCACAATTTTAACTCGATAGCGTTTAGGAGCTCGTGTCGCAAAAAAATCGGCGTCAGCTTTAGCGTTTGCGTTGGCGTCGGTGGGACCAAACAATTCCATAATGCAACGCGCGCAGGCACATGTCTCTTACGTGGCGTCTCACGTGGCTGCGCGGGCTGCATTACGGGATTTACCTGAAAAATTTGGCGGCAAAACATTTCCGCCACATTTAGCAAAATATTTTCAAGCAAAATATAGCGGAAAATGTTCACGCCAAATTTAGCTGAAAAGTTTCACGCCAAATTTAGCGGGCCGATAGGTTCGTGACATCACAGCCTCGCGTGACGTCACGTTACACGTGACGTTACCGACTGGACCACACACACACGCTTGCACGGTATGGAAACGAGAACGCGTTTATGTGAGAAGGCTTTGCGAACGGGACCCAATAACGCTATCGCATTCCACTCTTAAAGATGCAGCTTAGGGGTCTTCCATCTTTTTCTACATATTTCAAAAACAGGTATAATTAAATAAAATATATTTCTTCTCTTCTAAATTGTCGCTAACGTAAATGAAACAAATCATGAAGAACCGGGCGCTTAGCTTGAGAAACGAAGTTACTTCAATCTTTCTTGGCTGGAGTTATCTGGGTGGGAGTAGGCTAAGGGGTTAAGGATAGGGAGGGTAGGGCATCCTAGACCAGGATAGAGACACCTGCCGTGAACACTTTCATAACGTTAAACTTTCGAGGGAGTTATTGTTTTGCTGAACGCGTGTTTCCCTGAGCGGGTGGATGGGTGTGCCTTGCTCTTTCTGCGCAAATTGTCATGTGTCTCCTACAGCTAGACACAGGGCCATCGACTGCAATTAACACCCCGCTACCAAACATATGTTCAGTCGCCTCATAGTTTCCATCTTTCCGGTGAACAGCGTAAGATAGACGAATATAATCTTTGCTCGAGATTCGATCTAAAAGCCACGTTTTTGTTTAACATATAATGTTAAACACATTAGAAAAACGTTTAACAAATCACCAGAACTGGTCTGGTTTCCGGAACAAACACTTTTCTACTTGTAGCATGTTTGTCGGGAACATACAATTGTTTCACGAGGGTTCTCTAAATTTTTAACTTTGGGTACCATAAATTCGCACCTGTTGATTTAGAACTTTCTAGAGCTGCGCTTTTTGCGCATATAATAACGTGATTCCTTGAGAAACCACGTAGGGTACCTCTTGAACTTAATAGTACGCTGAGGTATAAAAATATCAATACCTTTTCTGACAATTCAAAGCAATGGTTTCAGTGGCAGTATCCACAAAGTTATCATTTAAAACCGTCAACCAATCGGGAGCTCGAAATTATATATTCAAGCCTAGGTGGTTAGAAGTAATTTAGGAATAATGGAAAAAAACTCTCTCGAGCACGCATCCTTTAAAAAAAAAGAGAAATACAAGCCAGAAAGACGAGTGAAAATCATCTGCACGAACAAGCGTATCACTTGCTGCAGTTAAATCATCAGTACCACAATTTAAGAAAAAGCGATTAAGTACGTTTCTGTGCTGGGTTATTTAACGTCTTGCCATGAGCGAGACCACTATAATTGGGAAATTAATTGAAGAATACACATTCTTACTTGCTTCCGAATTTCCAAATAAAAGCTGGCCAAATGACCAGTCTACGTCAGGAAGGTTACAATCTCCACAAAGGTGGACACTGAGCTTTGATAACTATATCTGCTTCTCCTGGCTTTTAAAATGATCAGTAAAGATGGTTGCATTTGAGAGAGGAGGAAACTAATAATTTACTATTAAATAGTTTAAACGATTACTTTATACAATATCGATCCAAACACATTCCGCCTACGTTTCATGGTCGTGTCTCCTGCAGCTAGAAACAGGGTCGTTGACCGCAATCAAAACACCGCCACTAACGTTCGTCCTGTCACTGCATAGTTTCCATCTTTCGGTGAACAGTGTAAGATGGAGGAAAATATTATTTGCTCGAGATTACATCTAAAAGCCACGTTTCCGTTAAGCAAATATTATTTAACATATTATAAAAAGCGTCGCACACGAACTCGTCAGCCTCAGGTCGCAGATTGGGCGTGTTTTCACAGTAAGACCTTAATACTCTACATTTTTAAAAGGTTCAGTCGCAAGTGCGCTGGAGTTATGCAATTTTACGACAAACTCATGGAAGATGCAGCCCTCGGTTCAGACATCGGGTTTGTTATTCACATCAATCGAGTCGGTTCAACATACACGTGAAGATATGACTATAGTCGGTTACAAGTCAAGAAGGTAGGAGAAGCTCCTCCCACAAGCGTGGTGCGCCGGTTTCAAATCCTCCGCAGTCGAAAGAAGAGTGCACTGGAAACGCTCCTTGTTCCGCTTCAATAATGGATAGATAATGGCCACAGAGTGGTACCAACTTGTCTCCGACCCTCACTTTTTAAGAAAGCGACCTTTGTATTCATCGGAAGGGGAAGCCAGCCCCTGAAAGCAGCCTTTGTATCAATCGAGAGGAGAAGCTAATCCCCGAAAGTCGTCTTCGTTTCGATCGGAGGGGAAAACTCTAATCTCCCTCTCGTGGCTTCCACAGTGCTAAGTCAAAGTCGAGAGATAAAGCAAATATGTACAGAAAGGCAAGACCTTCCTCGCGTGTTGGCCGCAACGTCACGGAAACGATGGGACGCTATTGGATGCGGAGGTGGCGGAGGAATATATGATTCCCTTCGAGGGGCATTTGCCGCTACCTTCTTGACTTGTTACCTACTATAGTAAGGAAACTTTGTATTTAACTGAGTGCACTCACATTGGCTTACCTTCAAATAGGTGCGCAATCATAGAATGACACACATACATCTTAAAACCTGAGACTGTGGTTGGAAAAGTTGAAGGTATTTAGAGAGGCAACAAGAAAAGAAGTGCATGGTCTCAAACTCAGCTAAAATCTTTATTGCGTTCGCAGGTCTTATATACTCCGCTTCCAATGACGTCACACAACGTTGACTCCCAACCGTCACAGTTCAAACCACCAGACCCGAAACCGAGGATCAAAGCAACAAGCGGACAACTTGTGTACAATGGCTTATACCTGACCTTAATCTTCGCTAACATCAATGTACCAGTTACAAAAGGACCGAAGGTTTACGGCACCCTCCACAAAATCTGATAAGAACTACATCACTAAAAGCAAACTACCGTTCAAAACCTCTTTATACAAACAAAAGACAAAGAAAACCAGGAAGTCCAAAACGATAACGACGCCTCGAAAGGATCGCTCAAACCAGGATACTAAGGTTCATTCGCTTTGTTCAGCATAGAGGGCCGCTTTTACAACCGCAAAACGCTTCGCTTCGTTCCCAACCTGCAAAGACGCCTGGCTGATGCAATTACCCGACGTCTTAATACAAACAGTTTCCTGAACAACACGTTTCATGTCATTCTTTTCTTACAGGTATTACCTCCGCTCTTGGACCAAACAGCCTTACAACCGCGACATTCCTGTAAGCGCCCAGCTAACTCGGAGTTTGAAGCATTGTTCCGGACATTCTTTGGTGTTCAGTGAGCCCAATCATTTCAAACACCTCGAAGTTTGTCCTACATACTTAAAACCACACTCCAATGGTATTTCATATACCACTCGACCCTTCACACGGAATCCGATTTAACGCGGTGCTCCTTCCTGGCACTCTTTTTGTCCTGATTCAGAGGGTGTAAGATGGCAAAGCCATAAAAATCCGCAGTACATCACAGTTTCTATACCAAACTTCTTCAGCGCCTTGCTCTCAAACTGTGCGAGATGTCGTGGAAGTACTGTAATTGACTTCGCTCGTCGGCTGTTTGAAGACCCGGTTGTATTGATTGCCGGCGAGTTGAATAGTAAGCTGTCGTCTGCGGTAAAAGTGTCCTCATAACACCTGCATTCTGTAGTCTTGTCCATTAATGCCCTTCAGCAAAGCCTGGCTCACAAAATGAGTGCATGATTTTGACACAAACGCGTTCCCAATTAGCGACTTTGCGATTCCCGCTTTAACGTTTTTCGAATGACAACTCTGCTGAGGAGGATCGGTTTCACCGTTTCCTTGCCATATATCCTCAACAAAGCCCGTTGCTTATCTGAATCCGTAAGTCCAAAAATTCTAGTACATCATCTTTCAGTGTCTCTACTGTGAACTGCAACTCCAGCGCATTGCCTTTACTAACGCTTCAATAGGCTTCGATAAGCCTTTCTGTAAATGTACACAATGATATCATCGACATACCTTCTGACGAAGCACACTTCTGCGGTTAACTCACTCGTTTTTGACAGCGCTGCATCCAAGGAGTTGAGGTAAATCTCGCTAAAATAGGTGCGACTGACGAACCTATACATACGCCTCCTTCTGACATATTTTGCAAGCGTTAGTACTCAACGACTGTTGATTGCAAATAAAAATCTAGCACCGCGAGGAACCCTTCAATTGACACCCTAAACCGGACTTGAAACCCTGACTAGATTTAATTCTAACGCATCTCTCACTGCGCTCATCAATCTTTTTTTCTCCAGCGAGTAATAACGATCTTTATATCCATTGAGAACAGTGCGCATTTCCTCCATGATTAGTGTCCAAAATGTTTACTAGTTCTTTGAGTTTTTAGTGAGAGTGAGTTTTCAAGCCTGACGTATTCTAGCCCTTGCTGTAAAAACTTTGAAACAACCTTTGCCACGTTCCGTTTTCATTTATTACCACTCGAAGGGGCATCTCCACTTTATGGTCTTTTAGAAAAACTTCATAATGCCGTATCCTGACATGACTCATTATGTTCTTTACCACTGCGATCTTGTTCTCCCGCTTAAAACCGTATCAAACCCCCTTCCTTAGTTTTGCCATGTTACCATCCCATTCGTGGGCAACAACCCTAATGCATTGTCCGCCTTCTTCTGAAAATTCTGCAACGGTGAATACACCAAACCTCCTCGATTTGTCCGTTTAGGCTTAATCTTCAATCATTTGACTCCAATTCCTTCTTCACCAATGACCACATCTCTAAAATTCTTTTTCTTTAGGTACCCATCGCCCATAATGCTCTAGTCTTCCTAAGTCTGATCAATAGAAGTCGTTTTTTCATCAAAACTTATCACCCACACAACCTTTTAACGAGCATGAAAACACATCAACTCTAGATGGTTTTGATATTAGGGCAAAACTTAGGTCCTTTAGCTAAAAACACTCCGTTTTTCTCTGACAATTGAACGTTGAACGGATTGACCACCCGTAACTGGGTTTCGTCTCCTTATCGGTCTGGCGCCAAACTCGGACTGATCTCTTGACGTAATTTCATCAACTTAACCGCGTTCAATCATGCCGTTCTTCTCACATACCATAGCCGGTGAAACTGGGCTTCCTGATGTTCTCCCAGTGTTGGAAGTCCCTGTGTAACTTGTGGTCCTCTCCCAAAAGCTGGATCCACAGTCTGTCACACGCTCCTCGTAGTTCTTGTATCCTCCTGGTGGCTCCTTCTCTGTAGGCCCTCAGGATCCTTTCTTCGACTCTGGGCACATGCCACTCAGTGACAGATGCTGAACTCCGCCGGGTCGATGTAGTTCTTCGTAGCGATAAACCAAAAGTGGCAACCTCTGTCCAGTTCCGCCAAACGTAGTCTCAACTTGTCCAACACTGCATAAGCTTGCAGGACGATCGTAGATGGCGACGATTGGACAGCGGATTCATAAGAAAAGGGGATCAAACCTAGCTTGGGGACGATTAACGAAGGATCGGTCAGTGTGCAGGCTGAGCTGGTGAATAGTATACATCTTAAAACCTGAGACTGCGGTTGAAAAGTTGAAGGTATTTAGGAGAGGCAACAAGAAAGAAGAGTAGTAAGTGTCCAACTCAGCTGCAAAATCTTATTGTGTCGCGTCTTATATACTCCGCTCCAATGACGTCATCAACGTTGATTTCCAACCGTCACAGTTCAAAACCACAGACGAAACCGAGGACAAGCAATAGCAGGACAGCTCGTGATACAATGTTTAGTACTCGACCTACCCGCTAACATCAATGTACCAGTTACAAAAGGACCGAAGGTTTGGCATTCTCCACAAAATCTGATAAGAACTACATCACTAAAGAACTATCGTTCAAAACCTCTTTATACAAACAGAAGACAAAGAAAACCAGGAGAGTTCAAAACGATAACGACGCCTCGAAAGGATCGCTCAAACCAGATACTTGGTTCATTGCTTTGTTCAGCATGGACAGCCGCTTTACAACCGCAAAAATCGCTTCGCTTCGTTCCACCTGCAAGACGCCTGGCCGATGCAATTACCCGACGTCCTAAACATTTTCCTGAACAACACGTTTCATGTCATCTTTCTCTGCCTATTATCTTCCGTTTTTACCATCATTGCTCAAATGAGCATTCCTGCAAGCGTCTAGTTTAACTCGGAGTCTGAGCATTATTCCGGACATTCCTTTTATACTAGTGACCTATCATTTAAACACATCTCGAGAGTCTGTCCCACATTTAAACCACCTCAATGGTATTCATATAGCCACTGACTCCTATGAACCGATTGATCGCGAGGGTTTCTTCTGGCACTTTTGTCCTTGATTCAAAGGATGGCATAAGCAAATCCGCAAGGCTCAATGTTCTCTATAGCTTCTTCGTGCCTTCAAATTGTCACTGAGATGTCGTAGCAGGTTACGCTGTCGGCTGTTTTAAGACCTGTTTATTCTTGTTTGCCGTGAGTTGAATAGTGCTGTCGTCTTATAAAAGTGTCCTCATAGCATTCTGTAGTTCCATTGTCTCTTCAAGCTTGGCTCAAGGCTGAGTGCATGATTTTGACAACGTTCCCAATTAGTGACTCGGCGATTCCCGCTTTAATCGTTTTTCGAATGACAACTTGTTTAGAGGATCGGTTTCACTGCTCTTGCCATATCTCTAACACAGTTCGTTGCTTATCTGAATCTCGTAAGTCCAAAAATTCTAGTACATCATCTTTCAAAGGTGTCTCTATGCGCACTTCCAGGGCCGTTGCCTTTACTAACGCTTCACAGCTTCCGATAAGCCTTCTTTAAATGTGCACACAATGATATCACTGACATACCTTCTGACGAGACTTATCTGCGGTCAACTCACTCGTCTTTGTGACACAGCTGCATCTAGGGAGTTGAGGTAAATCTCCGCTAGAATAGGTGTGACTGACGAACCTATGAGCATACGCCTTCCTTCTGGACATATTTGCAAGCGTTGTAGCTAATGACTGTTGATTGCAAATATTTGCTAATCAACAGTCATTAGTACAACGCTTGCAATATGTCCAGAAGGAAGGCGTATGTATAGGTTCGTCAGTCGCACCTATTTTAGCGAGATCACTAACTCCTTAGATGCAGCGCTGTCCAAAAACGAGTGAGTTAATCAGAGATGTGCTTCGTCAGAAGGTATGTCGATGATATCATTGTGGTGCACATTTAAAGAAGGCTTATCGGAAGCACAGCGTTAGTAAAGGCAACGGCCCCGGAGTTGCAGTTTATGGTAGAGATACTGAAAGATGATGTACTCGAAGTTCTGGACTTACGGATTCAGATAGCTCGGGCTTTGTTGGAATACGGCAAGAAACGGTAAACTGATCCTCCTAAACAGAGTTGTCATTCGAAAAACGTTAAAGCGGGAATCGCAAAGTCGCTAATTAGGAACGCGTTGTCAAATCATGCACTCATTTTTGAGCCAGTTTTCAGGAGACAATGGACAAGACTACAGAATGCAGGTTATGAGGACACTTTTATAAGACGACAGCTTACTATTCAACTCACAGGCAAACAAAACAAGCAGGTCTTAAACAGCCGACGAGCAGTGACCGTACTTCCACGATCATCTCGCACAATTTGAAGGCAAGCGAAGAAGTTTGGTATAGAAACTGTGTGTACTGCGGATTTTAAGCTTTGCCATCTTACACCCTGTGAATCAGGACAAAAAAGTGCCAGAAGGAGCACCGCGATAAATCGGTTCCGTGTGAAGGGTCAGTGGTATATGAAATACCATTGGAGTGTGGTTTTAAGTATGTGGGACAAGCTTCGAGAAAGCTTGAACATAGGCTCACTGATTATAAAAGGAATGTCCGGAACAATGCTTCAAACTCCGAGTTAGCTAGCACTTACAGGAATGTCGCGGTTGTGTTGTGTTGGTCAAAACGGAGGTAATATGTAAAGAGAGACATGACACGCGTTGTTCAGAAACTGTTTTATTAAGACGTCGGGTAATTGCATCAGCCAGGGTCTTGCAGGTTGAACGAAGCAGCGTTTTTTGCTGTAAAAGGGCCCTTATGCTGAAAAAGCAATGAACCGCAGTAATCCTGGTTTGAGCGATCCTCGAGGCACGATCGTTTTGGACTTCCTGGTTTTCTTTGTCTTTGTTTGTATAAAGAGGTTTTGAACGGTAGTTTGCTTTTTAGTGATGTAGTTCTTATCAGATTTTGTGGAGGTTGCCGTAAACCTTCGGTCCTTTTGTAACTGGTACATTGATGGCGAAGAAGGTCAGGTATAAGCCTTGGTAGCAAAGTTGTCCTGCTGCTTTGTCCTCGGTTTCGGGTCTGCGTAGGTTTGAACTGTACGGTTGGGAGTCAACGTTGGTGACGTCATTGGAAGCGGAGTATATAGACGCGAACGCAATAAAGATTTTAGCTGAGTTTGAGACCTTGCCTCTTCTTTTCTTGTTGCCTTCCTAAATCCTCTCAACTTTTCCAACCACAGTCTCAGGTCTTGATGTATACATATCCACCAGCTCGCCTGCACACTGACCGTCTTTTCGTTAATAGAACGTACATCTGGATTAACTTTGCTGGTGTCTAGGCTGAATACAAAGAGTGCTTTTCGCAACGGCCCACGAGGAAGAACTGATACCTTTGATGCTTTTTTCACAAAGGCATCAAAGGATAAAAAGAGATAAATACATCGAAATCACTTGCAGGAAAAAATAGATTTTATGCAATGTTATTTCTTTAACGTCATGACATGCCATCTACCATTATAAGTTCAATTCACTAAATTTACAATTTTTAATTAAAGACACCATCTCAAAATTATTCCCAGTTAAAACCTCTTCTAATTGTCTTCTCTTATTCATTTCTTTTTAAAGTCAAATGGGTTTTTTTCCAGACAGTATCAACGCCCCCAAGTGACGGCTGAAAACAATTATGATAATACTGCTGCCTAGCATTTCGAAACTTTTCGCCTGCAGATTTCGATATGTTTTGAAGTGTGGTTTAGCCTCATATCTAATTTTAGTAATCCATGAATTACAAATTTTTCTGGGCATTTTAATATCTTAAAGAAAAACAAAATGTTTCATCATATTTTTAAGCTATTTGCATAAAATATTGTACGGTACATCAGGATATTTTGCTCTATAAACATATTAACAGACTGAGTTTTCTACGTCAAAACTATATTCATGTATGATGTTCAGAAATTGTCTAGAAGTCTGGGCATTGTTTACATAAAAAAAAAGAAAGACGTTTACAATTCTTTGTAATGCGAATATAGCGCAGCTCTTAAGGACAAGGACGAGAAGGGTACAGGGGAGAGGCATGCCTCCTCCTCGCTCTCCTCCTCTCCTCCTCTCCTTCTCGCCTCCCATTTAGCGGAAAATGTTCGCTTAATTTCCCGCTAAATTTAGAAAAAGATTTCCCGATAAATATAGCGGAAACGTTTCCTCTACATATATTGACATTTAGCGAAACGTTTCCCGCTAAATTTAGTGGGTTAAGTTTCCCCGCTTAGTTTAACGAAAAATTTAGGAAAAAAACATCTCGACAAATTTAGCTGGAAATTTAGCGAAATTTTTCAGGTAAGGCTCGCGAGGAAATTGACATCACGTGACCTGAACACCAGTTCAGTTCCCCGCCGAATTAAGCTGGGAAACTGGGACGCCCTATAATGCAACGCGAGCGGTTACGCCGACACCGACGTCGCTCAACTCGGAAACAGGAGCCTTAAGCTGCGCTCTAAATCATCTCCGCGTAAAAAGGCTGGAAGGTGGTCACTAACATCAGGGTTGAAAAATCCTCCTTCATGTCAAGTACCATCTAATGTTTGTAATTGAAAGTTTTACAAGACTTTCCGAGTGCACATAGAGTGATCAAGATATATGGTTAGTTAATTATTTTATATATTAAAAAGGAAGTGATTGGATGAAAACCTGGTGATGAAAAATTAGTTTGTGAAAATTAGCAGAATTCCAGATTCTCTTCCGGTTTGACGAACAACTGATGAAGATTAGCTGACCTCGTGATACATGCCGACAGGAAGCGCCTTGCTTTATTACTTTCGCCGAATGACCAGTTTTCCGAGTTGGGTATCATCTTAATTGTCAGAGCGTGACGTTTCGCGACACTGAAATTCTGTGGTACGAAACATTATATCACTGAACCAATTATGGCACCAACCTTTGAATTCAAAATGATATTGAGGCATCCATTATGATGCTTGGCAAATTTATTTTCTCATTAGTGATCTTTAGATTTTTTTTTTGAATTATGTGTATGCTTTTTAGGCGTACCCAACCGTGCTGGATTGAGACGCCAACCCCGATTATACCAAGAACACAATGACTTGCCGGTCAACTATTTTGAGCATGAGAAGTTCTGCAGTGCTGAGCGTCCTATGTTTCCTAACGATACATATTGTCCAGTGAGTATACCTCTTGATTAATTTAGTGACGTTTCATAAGTCAGTCATTCGAGAAATAACATGTGAAATCAATATGAATCGCAAAGTATTGGAATTAAAACGCATAGATCGGATCGCTTGAATGCTGAAACTGATATTACGAACCACTTGAATCCTTAATAGAAGATCACTTTAAAAGGTATCCAACTGCTCTTTTTTAATTTCATCGACATAACCTTGAACTTGGGGTCCGGGATATTTGGTCAGCTTTTTCTGGCTTGACAGGTTAATCTTTTAGGTGATTTTGAGGTAGCCTGAAGATGGTACGAATAATTTTTTAGTATTACGGCAGTGTGATCTGGCTTGGTTTTTGGGAGAGAAAGCGTCTCGGCGAAGCAATACATGTCCACTCCGTAGTCCATCATAATCTGGTTTATTTATCAGTAATCAAAATGTTGATGGTAATGCTGACGATAATAATGACGTCTCATATGCAGCAGCCACACACGCGTATATGTGACTAATTGCTGTGCGAACCGGCCTTTATTTCAAATTAAAAGTGTTAACTTGTTGGCCGCCGAATGTAGCGACAAATTGTATCTCTCTTATTACTGCGTCGTCTTACCTCTAAATTTACAGGTATAGGTCATTCTCTACTAGAAACCACACTCATTTAGCACTTTAAGTAGAATATATAAAATCGAATAGTGAAATTTTAAAATAGTTTAAAATGCAACTCGTTACTTCTCTGTATTCGTTATTCTGATTGTGGTTGAATTACTCCTTAGCAACAATCTTGCTCTAATGTTAGCTCTAATTTTGAAAAAGTTTTTTTATCAGTAGAGCGTATTTATACGAAGTTATTCAATACGAGAATAGAGTGGGTTCGAATAAGTTTCGAATTTGTCTGCACGGGGTAATTGTGCCAGCATCTGAACAAGTGTAAAAGCCGTGTATGCACGACTGAACGATCGACAAATGCACAGCACTAGTAAGACGCGTTCTTGAAAGGCAAGGCACGCTCTCTTTCTAAAGACAAGCAAGTAAACTGATCCGCTATTAAGACACATTTATTGGATATCTTACCCAAAATTAAATATCGTGCTTCCACATTAACGTCATAAAAGATGAACATCTTGGGAAGAAACAGCGGCAAAGAAACTTGGACAAGAGTAAAAGAACGAACACGACAGGACGGCGCTGAACTAACAACTGTTATTTACTACACAAAATCGGAAGTAGGAAAACAAGAAGCATCTTAATCAGATAACAATATATAGACACACATAAATGTAGCCAACCAGGCAGCATGACCTGTCGCTATAGGCCCAATCAGTGTTTACGGAATGCCCGTCATGGTCGTTCGCAGGTACCCGAACTCTTTGATCAGATAACGCCACTGACGGTTCGCTGACACATCTCCTGCCAAGTTCTGAGATAAAAAAGGTTTCGATGATTTCTCTTGTCACCTGTTCTATGCCGATCCAAAACAGTGACTTCACTAAAATTAGGCTGGCACTTGCAATCCCGGCAGTGTAGGTAGCAGACCCGCCGACTGTAGCCCTGAGTAAATACGCATGCTCCCTAAGTCTATCATTAAGGCAGCGGCCCGTCCGTCCAACGTAAACCTTGCCACAAGATAAGGGGATCTTATAGACCACACCTGACACCCAGGCCACAAACGGCACTGCGTGTTTTTGGTGCATTTGTTTTTGACCGGTTTTCGGCAATAGCACCCATTCTTTGCACATATCTGATCCATTTTTTGTGGGGCAGAGAACACAACCAGGACGCCATAGCGGCCTCCGACTTGATTTAGGTTATGGGAAACCTGGATGAAGATAGGGACGATCACCATTCTTTTTGTCGAATCTCAGTCTCTTCTTCCTCCCTTTAGCTTTCTTCATCAGGGAGCTAGCCACCTCGGTCAAGGGGTGTTGGAAATCCTGACAGTTTTAATCTGCTAACCTGTCCGTTGAAGCTTCCTTCATCAAATGGACGCAGGACTTTTTCAGGACTTTTTAGGATTAAAACTGCCAGCGATTTTTAACACCCCTTTTCACCGAGGTGGCTAGCTCCCTGTTGAAGAAAGCTAAAGGAAGAGAGAAGAAGACTGAATTCGACAAAAAAAGAATGGTGGTCGTCCCCTATCTTCATCAGGTTCCCATAACCCTAAAAACAAGTCGCAGGCCGCTATGGCGTCCCGGTTGTGTTAGTCTGCCCCACACAAAATGGGTCAGATATGTGCAAAGGTGGGTGCTATTGCCGAAAACCGGTCAAAAAACAAATGCACCAAAAACACGCAGTGCCGTTTGTGGCCTGCTGTGTCAGGTGTGGTCTATAAGATACCCTTCTATTGCGGCAAGGTTTACGTTGGACAGACGGGCCGCTACCTTAATGATAGACTTAGGGAGCATGCGTATTCACTCAGGGCTACAGTCGGAGGGCTGCTACCTTTACACTGCCGGGATTGCAGGTGCCAGCCTAATTTTAGGGAAGTCACTGTTTTGGATCGGCATAGAGACAGGGTGACAAGGGAAATCATCGAAGCCTTTTATCTCGAGAATTTGGCGGGAGATGTGTCAGCGAACCGTCAGTGGCGTTATCTGACAAAGAGTTCGGGTACCTGCGAACGACCATGACGGGCATTCCGTAAACACTGATTGGGCCTATACCGACAGGTCATGCTGCCTGGTTGGCACGTTTGTGTGTGTCTATATATTTTTATCTGATTAAGATGCTTCTTGTTTTTCTCCTTCCAATTTTGTGTAATAAACAACAGTTGTTAGTTCAACGCCGTCCTGTCGTGTTTGTTCCTTTACTGTTGTCCAAGTTTCTTTGCCGCTGTTTCTTCCCAAGATGTTCACCTCAAACGAACTAGCCCAACACGTCACATTGTTGTCATAAAAGATATCTGAATAAAGAATGCACTGTATAGAAGGCTCTTGCCCCTCCTTCTTCGCACAACGCGCGGAATGCAATTCTACAGTAAATGATGATACCGAGAAACTTCTTCACCTGAACAAATGCGGCCGAGTGTATTGTGTTTACCACAGTCTCTTAAAAGCCACGCCCTGCTTAGGCAAACAAGTGCCGACAGCCAACGTGCATGTCGTAGTAAACTTTCCGGGAAGGAGAGAGCTTTCTTAAGTTTCTTGTACTCGTGTTCTGTGTGCCCTCTGAAACCAGAACCGTCGTGCAGTCGGCTCTTACTAAATGTTGATGCGCCTCTAGAAAGTACACTGACCGGCACAGTTGGTTGTCCTTAAGCTTTTCAGAAAAGTGTGTATTCCACTATTTCAGTGTCGTCTGCATTTATCGAACACTTTAACTTTGAATAGCAAAAAATGACTGATTGTATCTTAGCTACATAGAAAAAATATTGAAGCATTCCTACAGGCGAGGGTATTGAATAGGCGACTGTCAGGATCTACGAGACAAGGAAAAAAAAAGGAATAAAGAAGATATTTTCGGCTGCGCTAAAGAAAGAAGAAGGAGGAAGAGGCGCGAGAGGGGTTCGAAGCAGTCCGACGGGCCGCGAGATTTGGCTGCTGTTGTCTGGGGTTGCGGAGCTTATGCTGGCTATGTCCAGTCCTCGAAATCGACTCTGCCACCCTTTGAAACGGTCGGCTACGTCCAGCCCTCTTAATCGACTCCGCCAGGCTTGGATCACCACCCAACGATGATCCACCCACCACATCACATAATGACTATACAGAGTGATGACTATTTGTGTTGACAGTATA
>JAZHYW010032984.1:0-76967 GCA_037355805.1 Ixodes ricinus | reverse complement strand
CTGGGCAAAGTGAATGGATGTTTAGATCACGTGATCAACACACCGATTCAGTTTCCGCGCCAAGGTTGGCGGGGAAAGTGGTGTCACCAGACTTGCTCACGAGACCTGCACACCAATTAAGTCTCCCTGCTAAATTTGGCGGGGAAATTAGTGTCACGTGACGCGACGTCACGTGACTTATAGATCAATTCAGTTTCCTCGTTAAATATGTGCAGGAAATCAATGCCACGTGACTAGGTCAATATACTTTGCCCACCTAAATTTAGCTACAAAATCTGACGTCACGTGACCTATGCTATATTATACTAGAGTGTATATTGTCCCCTAAACAAACTAAACGATCGCTCCCTAATTACTGCATTTCATGCATTACCAGACTGTGGAGATAACGGTCGGTGCTATTTTTTCCCCCAACAGAGTAATTGTTGGGAAACGCTCATTCCGGGCAATAGTGAGTCACAAATGACGTCGCTCCTAGGAATATCGTACTCGAGAACATAACCGGGCAGAATCGCTGTTTTATAAAGCGCCCTCCAACAAACACTGTAAAAAAAAACACGATAGGCAGAGCGGGATGTGATATAATCATTCTACAATTTTAGCATTGAGTGCTAGCGTAGCAAAAACTGATAGCGACTCTAGAAGCGACAGGGAGACGTCTCCGGGCTTTCGACTTCCTCGCCCAACACGTGAGCTCGTGCAGTAGAAGCATTGGCCAGGGCAGGATGTTCGTGTGTGTAGCTTCGTTCGCGTACGAGTTTCCTGTACAGTTTGCCTCTATGTTTGCTGGAACTAGATCCAGTCTCCCGATAAAACGATGATAAGTCCGATTCAAGGCTGACAACGCGGAAGTTGGAAATGTGTGTCTCGCTCGAAAACACATATTGCGATATATGCTGCAACAAATTTCCATCTGTGAATCCTTTTTTTCTTCTTCTGATAATGGCGCGGGACTGTTCTTTAGGTTGTTCCGATTTTCGGTTCGGTTCTTGTTCTTCGACCCGTGCTTGTAGCCTACTTGTCTCGAAAATGGTCCGTACGCCGCGTGCACAACGGAGGAAGCCCGCTCGTGAGCAGCCCCCTCCCATTAGCAAGACAAGACCCGCAAGACCGAAATGGGGAAATGGGGATGTGTAACAAAAGGGGAAAAAAAAGGGGGGGGGAGGAGGAAACAGGAAAACGGATTTCCTTTTGCCCGGACGTGTCGTGACTACGAAACTGGTGCTCGGCCGAGATCCGCCCCGGGCAATGTGTACCGACGGGATGACCCATCCTCCTCTCCGCGACACACGGCGAATAATGTAATAAAGCGAGTGCGCAGGCGCGGACACCTTAAGGCGAGGCACCAAGGAAACACCCGGCGCGCAGGCGCCAACAGTGTCCTCAGAGCCTGCTATGTGTGAATGGACTGTTTGGGGACGGATGAAGTCGCTGTGCTGTTTTAGGGCTTAATCATGGATGGGTAGACATCTGACAGTTCATTTCCGCGAATCGGGCGGTTGCTCGCCCCACGTAGTGAGAATAAATAGTATTTGTTTTTGTTTTTCGGTAGTTGCTGTTGTCTCTTGGTTTTTATAGCGGAGCTGTTAAGGGCTGGTTTCCTCAGTTTTGTGTCCGTGGACAAATACATGTCGACACAACCTTCTGGACAGCTACCGCCATCTATGAGCGACGGTGGCACATAGTACAGCTCGGCTGCTCATCCTTCTTCACCAGAGTGGAAAGGCTGAAAGTTTGTTTTGACTTTCCCTTTCGCTTTGCAATAAAATGAACAAAATAAACAACCTGAGTTCTTAGCGCATGCCCGAGGTATGGTGGGTTGTCTTGTTTGTTTATTTTAGGAGCAAGGGACGGTGAGCTAGAAGGGGATGTGTGGCGATCGCTGGCTTCTCCCAGCTGTCTCACGCTTCATCTCTCATGTGTCACTACCACCATGGTATCACATGTAGGTTGGGAGCAGCGGCACAGCGGCAAACACCATCTAACGTTTCCGAAATCGGGTTCTACACGAAACGGAGCTGGTAATGATTAGAATAAAATATAAGAGTGTTCTCATTCATGGCTGACCAGTAGCTCTAGAGATTGTTATAAAACGCTCAATCTGCTAATTTTAATGAGCATATTCTAGTTTAGCCCCAGGACTGCAAGGTGGCGGAGCTTCCCGCATACAGATTGTGCTCCGTTCACGTCCGGGCATTGGTCACACTTCTCCTTCTAGCCCATTATAGGTAAAGAGGAGCGGCCAAGGATCAGCGTAATATATATAAAAAATATCAGTCACTATTGTACTGGAATATTATTTTTTTAAAGTAAATATTGATGATCCTCCTCCTTGTCACTCCAAAATACTCAAATAAACAAAATATATTGACTCGCAAAAAAGAAAAAGACAATAGAACTGGCTTAAGACTATTGCTGTCACGCGGTAGCGCTCATTGTCGGATAGTGTGGGCTTGTGTGTAGTTTTGGAAAAAAACACAGACATAATAAAACATTAAAAAAATTAAACCTTTTAGTAACGGGAATTTGGAAATTGTCTGGTAAGATTCCCAGTGACATCCCAATGTTAGTGGCGTTTTAATATAATAAACGTTATAAGTTACAACGTATCTCACAGAAGAAACACACTTGTGGGGAACAACAAATCGACGTGATTCATGGGTAGATTTTTGTGTTCGAAGAGTCCTTATGTGTTTTTTTTAAACTTTTAAGTTCGGAAAATATGGACCAAAAGGTAAAAAGTCAGAAAACTGAACGAAAATCTGCGAAATACAATTAAAAAAAAATCGACGAGAACGAACGTTAAAAAAAGTTTTGTTTGTGCTTCGATTTACATTGTAGCAACGGCTGGACACATTCTGCTTTCCGCCCTTTTGAGCAATGGCTGTCCTGTAGCGGCACTCCGCCGAATTCTGCGTTCAGTCGTGACGCGTTGACTCGATGGCCGTGCCGCCTCGTCGTGTTCGTGGACTCAGTGGACGCCATGAGCCGGGTTCGGAGATAGTTTCTCGCCGGATGTGATGATGCGATAGATGCAATGACACCATGATTGTAATGACAAGTTGGACCTCATATCACATTAAACTATATTTCGTTCCACCTTAAAGGGCAACTCCGGTCGAAAACGAAACCTAAAAAAATGACTGATATTGGTTTAGCGGCACGAAATATGATCTCAGCCGAAATATTACGTCAAATTGAAGCCGCGTACTTTACTAAAACCGATTTTAAAGATGCGACCAGCTGCCCTTTAGCAGGTGGCAAGCGGGGGTTAGCTTTAAGTCGAGGAACACTGGCGTAGCACCACGCTGACGTCACGGCGCGGCCGCACTGCCGATGATCAGTGTTGCCATCCCTCTAGCAGCTAGTTTCGGTTTGGCCATAAACGCCCGAAACCCAAACTTTGAGCCGTGATATTTATAAAACAACGCACAATATCGAGAAGGGAAAAAAAAATTATACCTCGCTATTCAGGGGCACCGTCCATATATAAGCGAAAATATTGACCGGAGTTGCCCTCTAGTTTGCCCTTTAAGTAAGTCCCGTCAGCTGCTCTTTAAGTAAAATCGTATCAGCTCGCAGCCGACGCCACGAGCTGATTGGACCAGACGGACAGTTTCAAAAGCGCATCATCGTGGCGTTCGTCGTGTTTCTGTATACGTGTTCAATCATCGCTGAACCGATAATAATCATAAAAGGGCCCAGTGGCTTGGGCTTTTGACGCTGGTTGTTTTGATTGCTCCCATTATCTCGCATCGTCGGCTGCGTATCGACGGCTGCGGAGTATAAGTTGCCGATAATAGCTGAGCATTCTAGTTTTTAGTAGAGGGAGTGGCAGTATGAAGGCGTTTATACCCTGTTTACCAGTGATAGTTAGGGAGAGAAAATTGGCTTAAAAAGGGCGGCAGGAATGCTATGTTTGTCCTTTTAGACTTAGGCTAGGTGGCGCAAGCTACCGCCCGTCACGAAGGGTATAGCCATTAACATCAGAGCCGTATATGTAGAGAGTTTGGCCATTCGTTGGGAGGTATAGGAGAAAAATGAGGAGGCGCCATCGGCCAAAAGCGGGCTGCGGCGTGTTCTAGGGCGTCTTCAGAAATTCGAATGTGACCAACCAGAAGCCGGAAATATTACCCTGGCGGTGGTTGCGAGAAACAAACCTGATAACTGCATTGGAATAACTCTCGGTGACTGAAAATATGGTACACGTGATGTTTCAATCACGCTCATCCAAAATGATGGTGGAAGAGTGCGACTAGCGGAACGATCAACATAATCCGTTCGCCAAGCGCCGAGGGCCGGGAATCTGCCGTCCGAGCGGTCACACTCTGTCCGAGTAAAACCAGAGTTGAGCGGCGCATTCGTTTCTTACATCTTTCTGCATGATCATCATCAAAACAAGACGTGCACCCTATTTTCAACCACAAAGAGTAACTACACTTCACTCTTACGCGCTTATTAAAACCATATCACGAACATACACCTTTGATCAGAACTGTTTCTCGCTACCACCGCTAGGGGATTCTTTTCGGCTTCTGGTTGGTCAAGAGGGCATGCCAAGCCCTCTTTCCGAGTCTGGTGCACCCCTGGCTCTGCCCGCGCCTCCCATTGACCAAACTCTTTAAATACACGGCTCTGATTAACATCCATCCATACGATAAACGTGACCCCGGCCAACGCAGGGCCAAAAGTGCATTGACACGGCGCCCGTTATCTTTTGCGTGTTTGATGTCACAAGCTAAACGAAGCACCCATAAAAAAAGAAACCGGCAAGATTACGGTGGTGATTGATTTAGCCGGCGATAGACATTGTACAAGGACGATGAGCACGATGACGATTCACTTCTGGCACTGTTTATTTGACTTGCATTGATTGCATTGTAGTGCGGGATGCGGTCGGATGTCATCTGTGTTGTGGTATAAAGGGTAAAAGCAGAAAAAAAGGGAGAAACGGGAACGAACAAACCCGAGGAAACAAAGTTCCAAGTACATCTATGACCAAACGAACCACTTCTACTTGCGTTGCCAATGTACAGTACGGGCGGGCGCTAGTGCAGGTGATTCGTATGCCAGGGGAAGAATTCCACGCGTGCCAGGGCCAAACAAGACGTGGATGGCTGTCGGTAAGTGCGGGGTGGAACTGCATGGGGCCATCGGAAAACAATGGAGGGCACAAAACGACACGAGAATATCGAGATAACACGTGGAGTAAACAGAAACATAGAAGGGCCGCAAGTGCATATTGATTACACTTGATATCTTGGGGTACCATATGAAGGGTAGTTGCTTGGGTAGTTATCTTAATTTACGGACAAGGTGTTACACAATCCGAATTTAGGCTCTACATACTCAATTTATTCGACCTTACTGGTATGCCGTAATGTAGTAGAGTTACCAAAATTAAACGATAAATACGAAAAGAACCGCATTAGGCATAAGAATGCAGACAGATGTTCGATGTCGAGCTTCAGATACAGGTGACCGCAGGGAACACTAGGGAAATGGGGATCACGCGATGGCTACAAAGAGAAACATTTCGTGCCGACGCGTGCTTCGCCTTCAAGGTGCCGATTTCGCCGCTAGTGGCGGACGTATATTTCAGCTCTACAAACTCGTCGGCTCGATCTTGTTTTTGTATTTTTTTCGAGGCATTAACGCGATAGTTTTTTGCATTATTTCGTTATCGTTTCTCGCGTTCTGTGAACCCTGCATAGTTTTCTGATGTGCCACGCCGTTAAGGCCACGGTCCCACTGAATGTGGCAGTTTAGGTACTTTTTGGAAGGTCATTACTCATCTCCTTTTAAATACTGTTTTGAGGGATTGATGTCATTCGAAAGGCAATGCAATCCTCTTTCATTTGATATTATGTATGTATTGGTTTATATTGTTCATGCGCATTTGTAGCGTTGCGAATATGATGGCGCGGACCCTCACTTGCTCCGCTGGTTCATGTTTCATGAAGAATCTATTAAAGATAACACGGTTCCAATAGAGCAGTTTTGTTAAGATGACGTCGGAGCAGAATGTAACGGTATACTTTTTTGGTATTTGCACTACTTTGTTTTTTTCAGCTCTCCAAATATTTCCCTAAAATTGACATTTTTCAGCACAAATATGTTTTTAATGACAAGCGCTAGGGCAATGAAATTAGCTACAGATGCAGTGCTTATAATTGGTAATATGCAGAAAAAAATTAATGTTGTGTAAACATTTTTTGTTGAGATATTTTATATGAAACGTAGCACTTTTTTGTGCTTCGAGTCATGGTAATTCAAATGCCGCTGAGTAAATAATTAAACTATGGTAACATCTTTTATAACATTTAGAACTACAATAGTTGCCTAAGAGGTGGACGGTGGCTTTTTTTATTTTCAAAGTCATAACGCTCCAGGAGCCCTTCAAACTTACCTGTTTTTCACGCACATGTTTTTTGGACATCAAACAGATTTATTGGCATCTAATAACATTTATTGTATGGAATAGATATACATTGCGATGTATTAGATTTTCCGAATGATCTTGCTTTGGTTTCTTGATAGTTGTAGAGCTTAGCTAATTTTAAAAACAATTAAAAACTGTTTGGGTGTTTTGTTGCGCTACCTGGCGGATGGCAGACAAAACTGCTGATTTCTAAGTTCAAAAAACTTTCGAGGGCGGCGTTGGCGTCGTATCATCATCAATGTCCGTGTCGTTTTACCTTCACATTTAGAGAATATATTTGAAGATTTACTATTGATAAATGAACGGTTTAAGTACTGGGTCAGGTTAATAAATCTAAGACAAATAATTACACAAGCGTAGCGTGATATAAAGTGTTCATTATTTGATATAATTGAAATCAATAAACGATAAAGACGAAGAGGGGAAGAATACACCCGAGTTCACTTCATGCCCAGAGTCACTAAATGAGCTGCGCTTAAAGGAGCAATGCAACGATATTCAGTTGGAATGTTTTTCACTTTACACGAGCTTACTGGCACTAGTGGGACTCAAGGATACTCGCACGCAACGCCACTGGCCAAGAAACGCCCTTGTTGCGGTGTAATTTCAAGGACAAAAGCGATCATTTTCATTCAATCTCTCCTTGGCAAAATTTGATGACGTAACGTGGGGATCACAGCACACCCCAATGACGATATTTGAATGTGGTTCATAGAATGGACCCGAGCATTGCGTGGACACTCGATTTGGGCTCGTGATAATGACTAGCTCGAGAAGCATTCGGGTAGTCGCCCGTGTCCAATCGCTGCAACGACGACAATAGCCGAGCTATAACAATGTCTGGAACTCAGCGCGTGTCCTGTCCTTTGCCAACCCCAGCGCGTGGCTATGATCAACATTGGCGGCATATAATCGGCTCCAGATCACGTGGCCGCTTGTTCTGGCTGCGAGTTGAGGGGGTGAACGCTGCTCGTTTTTCTATAATTTTTTCCGGGACTTCTATTGCGTGGGGTGAAAAACGAACGCGTGTTTCATAGGTCATTAACGTCAGGGATCCGTTCTAAGCGGTATTTGCGCAAAGTACAAAAATCGTTGCTTCGCCCCTTTAAAGTATCGGCCACTGATCTCAATGACAATTGCTGGATCGCGCTTCCTCGCTTGTTCGGCTGCAGCGCGAGTGAAGCCACCGGGCTTCACTCGCTTGGGACACGATTTGCGGTTTTGCTAGCCTTGTGCTGCGGTTTTCCAGCCTGCGCAAACACGTTTTCTACTCGTTCGTCGTCATTCGCGGAAGAAGTTCTTTAAACACTCTGTGTATTGTTGAGACTTGCCGTTGTGAACACGTGGAAAATTTTACGAAAGCGCAGTGTCGCAGGAAAAAGGCACAACTTGTCGAAAGCAAGGGTCTGGCGGCGTGTTCAAAGCTTCCTTGGCACGCCGAAGTGCCGTGTCTCTGTGCCCTCGCGCGCTTGTGTACCGACCAAGAATCGACGCTGTGTGGATGTGTTTTCCGAGTGCAATGTGCGTGAAGCCGTATGTGCCTCTGGATCAGCGTCTTACTTTAATCTGACGTCTGTTTACTTGCGGCCCTCGCGGTTTACGAACGAGCATAATCCAGCGTCCACTAGCGACGGAAGATGGGGGAAGGTATACGTCTTTTTTTCGTCCTTAGACGATTTAGACAATACCGTGCACAACAGCTCCTCATCACTGATCAGTGCTGGCTCATTATCAACCTATTTAATTGCACTTGACGTTTGAGCGCGGCTAGGCTAATTGTAATTGGTCAACAGATTGCACACGACGATCGGCCGCGCTTCAAAGATTTTCATTATCGCCGTCTTGTACTTTTGCTTTCGAAAACCCTCCTTGCTCCACAGCGTTGTTCTATTCGTGCTCCCACGTAATCCATTAGAGTAGATTTGGAACATAGCCATGGTTAATAGTACATAAGAACACGTACAGATCTCCCCTTTATTGATAACAACTCACCGGAACAGCTGGACGATCCATGGAACTCCGTGGCCGATATATATGAATGATCTAATGGCATCTACGCGCGACACACGTTCAGAACTTTGGTGCGGCGTCAATTCTTGATCGCTATCCAAGCGTGCAAAGGCACAAAGATGCATCACTTGGCGTGCCAAGGAAGCTTGATCACGCAGCGAGACCGGCGACACTTGTTTTCGACGAGTTGTACCTTTTGATACGGCTTCAGGCACATTGCACTCGCAAACCACATCCACACGGCGTCGATTCTTGGTCGGTACACAAGCGCGCGAGGGCACAGAGACACGGCACTTCGGCGTGCCAAGGAAGCTTTGAACACGCCGCCAGACTCTTGCTTTCGGCTAGTTGTGCCTTTTTCCTGCGACACTGCGCTTTCGTAACATTTTCCACGTGTTCACAACGGCAAGTCTCAACAATACACAGAGTGTTAAAAAACTTCTTCGGCGAATGACGACGAACGAGTTGAAAACGTGTCGGCGCGCGCTGGAAAACCGCAGCACAAGGCTAGCAAAACCGCAAATCGTGTCCCAGCGAGGTTGCGTCCGGTGGCTTCACTTGCGGGAGCGGGAAGTGCGATCCAGCAATTGTCATTGAGATCAGTGGTATCGGCACTCCGTTCCCCAAATTGTTTTGGGCGCCGCCATTTTGAATCTTGTGCAGAGCAAACGCAACTGCCGATCGTCATGATCCAAAAGTGCGACTTCCTCTGCATTAGATGAGGTGCTAGGAAGCTGATGCAATATTGCTATGCTCTGTCGCGGGTTGTTTAAACATTCGTGGAGGACGGAAAAGCGTTTCCTGTGATTTTAGATAAAGCTTCAGATAACTGGCAACCATGATTTTAAGCCACAATATGGCCAAGTGTCGTTACTCTGAAGCGTAGCTAATTTACTGGCACTAGCGGGAACAATGAGGAAGAGGCAGCTGTCAAAAGGTAGTGGCTTGTGGAATCCACGGGGCTCACGTCATGGCCCCTCCAGGTATTACAAGCTTCTTGAACAAGGGCATGAATAGTGTCATTAAATAAGCTACGCTTCAAAGTCGCGACACTTGGCCATATTGTGTCTTAAAATCATGGTTGCCCGATATTTGAAGCTGTATCTGAAATCACAAGAAACGCTTTTCCGTCCCCCACTTTAAACAGTTTGCGACAAAGCAAAGCAATATTACATGAGCTTCCTAACACCGAATCTAATGCTGAGGAAGTCGCAATTTTGAATCATGACGATCGGCAGTTGCGCCTGCTCTGCACAAGCACCAAAATGGCGGCGCCCACAACACTGTCGGGGAAGAGAGTGCCGATACTCTAAGCGCAGCTCATTTATTGGCCCTACTTCCCGCGAACCTCCTTTCCCTGACTGAAACTGAAACTAAATATGAATAATACACCATTATTATAGCTTATTTAGTTTTAACCACCTACACATAATGAGAGGAGGAAGCGGCCGGGTAGGAGAAACGCGGGTTTATGTGCGACTGTTCTAATCAACGTTAGTTCTAACCATCTCAAAAGAGAGAACGCGCGAGCTTGTGCTGGTTAAAAAAAGACGGTCCAAAGAAAAG
This sequence comes from Ixodes ricinus, assembly GCA_037355805.1. Taxonomy (NCBI): domain Eukaryota; kingdom Metazoa; phylum Arthropoda; class Arachnida; order Ixodida; family Ixodidae; genus Ixodes; species Ixodes ricinus. The sequence goes on along the minus strand of JAZHYW010032984.1, from coordinate 66,949 downwards.
AGGCGGCACGCTGTGTTCTTTGTGATTGTGCGTCTAATTGCAAATTGTTGTGTGTATGTTTACACAGCCGGAAGTTAGTCTGCCTTAGTGGGCGTCTGGTGTATCAGGTGTAGATGAGCAATTTAGCCAGTGCGGTACAACCGCAAACCTGGAGTCTTTAACGTGCACCACGCAGTAGTGATACACGACCGCACGCCGGTATGATGCTCTTCCAGATCGAAACGGGCAGGGGCAGGGTGGGTTCTGCAGCGCGAGCTTTCGCTCCACGTGCTCCGAGCTGGTATGCGCTAGACATGCACTAGGGCCACCTGATCCCCCCCCCCCTTATATAAGTATTTGAAGATCGACGATGGACGTATCGTCTCGAGGTAAAGTAACGTAATAACATTATATAAATAATAAACATATTGAAGGATTGAACGACTCAATTTTTGAATTCTTGGATTGTAATATGGCGGTAGCCTATTGTACTTACTGTTGATGAAGAGCAATTTGAGGTGACGAGGTAATGATTAAATGATGAGGCTCTATAAAAACAACAATATTAGTGGGTGTCGAACCACAACGTACAGTGCCAGACTTGTTTCTAGTGTCGTGTACCCAAAGACCTTTCTTCACCCGCAACAGAATATGGTAGAATCAATGAGGATGCTGCTTTACAACTGTACGTGGAACAGGAAAACTGCACTGTGCAGAAGTGCGGCTTATTCGTTAATATGAGGGATAGATTTCTAGCAGCATTCCCTGATTGACTACTTGGAACAAATGGCCTCGTTGACGTAAAGTGTCCCCGTTCCAAAATATTCCTGAAGCCTACTTATACCGCAAAGGAGTATGAAACGAAAAATAAGAAAAAGGAGCCTGGTGTGAAAGGTCCAAATCACCACCATAGCTTCTACTACCAAATACAAGGGCAGTTACACAATACACAAAGAGAGTTTTGTGATTTCGTTATATTTACTCAAGGGCATTGATATCCAACGTCTTCAGAGGGATGACACCTTCTTGTCAACCAACATAGAGCCTTTTCTACTCAAGTTTTAAATGGAAGGCCCGACTTCCGCTGAAATTCCTCACGTAGACGAGGTGTCCGACCGAATAAACTGCCATTACTCCCGATCTGGGAATCTCTCGATCTTCGTTCATAGGCCATAGTATCATGAGATCGAGGCGTGTGACTCTTCGTCTGCCGAACGTTGCTTCGGCGGGTGTTGTTACCGTGTAGATGAGAGCGTCGCGTGCTGCTGGAACAAGAACCTGGCGATTCTTCACTGAACTGCTTCTTCCGTAAGCTTCAAGAGGGCTTTCTCCATTTCGCACACCATCTGTTCTGCTTGCCCGTTAGTTGCAGGATGGTATGGTGCACTTAATGTGATGCCTGATGCCGTTTTTTTTTAGAGCGCAGCACTTAGGCGCCCGTTTCCAGCTTGAGCGGCGTCGGCGTAACCGTTAGGTCACGTGAATGACCCCCCCCCAGGTCACGTGACCCCCCCCCCACGAGGTCACGTGACCCCCGTGAGGGGAGGAGGAGAAAGGAAGGGTATACCCTCCTCTCAGTACCCTTCCCTCCCCTCCTCCTCAAGAGCTGCGCTCCGTTTCGGCGTTACAGGGAGTTGTAAACGGCTTTCATTTTTTTTTCAAAAACTTGTTTATTTTATTTGAACCAAAATTTGGTGCGTTATCAGAGAAAAGTATTTTCGGTAGGGCAAAAGTAGGCAAAATAGAGCGTAGAACGTCAATGACGCATTTGGACGTCGTGGCAGGCATCGTGTAAACTTCCAACCACTTAGAGTACGCATCGACCATGACTCCGCAAATGCGGATACGTTTCGCCACCCACCGACTGAATAGTGGATCGTTTTCAGTTACTGTTCATGATGGCGTTGGACTCAAGGAAGACTTCGAGCCTTTCCAGAATGTTAGCCTAGGTGCCAGGACTTTTGTCGAAAGCGGTAAGTGTTCGAAACGTCGACAACGTCGGTAGCCACGTGCCGTGCTTGACACTGGACGCTTACCATTCGCTGAGAAGAAACTTGCTTGTTCGTCTGCCATGAGTCGTCCGATATCAGACCATCACCGCAACACCATCTCCCGACAAAACAGGTCTTCATTGTCCGCATGTCCATAGTTAGCAATCACGTGAACTTATAAATTTCCGAACGCTCGTAACTTGTCGTCGCTAAACGCCGTTCATTCATAGCGCTCTTCATTGCAAATAAACGCCTTCCTATTTATTCTGATGGTTTTCATCACATTCCTCCTAAGCTGTACTTACAACAATATGTGTGTCGGTACTTCCAACAATATTGCAACGGCGTTTGTTTTCTCGGAACTATAATGTAACAACCTTTACAACATATTCCGGATCCCGTGAAACACAATATTTCGTGACGTTATTTTCAGTCGTCATTAAAATGGTGAGGTAAGTACCGTAAATCGCGAAGCAGTTTACTTGACGTCCGCTTCCACTGGTGTCTTGGAAGATTGAGTCTACTGAGCGTGCATTCCTGCAGAAGAAGTTTTCATTGATAGAATATTGACATGTCAATCAACATTTGATTCCTTCTTGGTAAGATTTATTGCGAAAGCCCTTTACAACCGCCGAACCGCATCTACCTATATCAGAGAACAATTTATACCCAGCCTGACATTCTCGCATACATCCGTTTGCTGGACCACGCTACTTGAGCCAGCTGAGCACAGCTGGCAGCGGCGCGAGCAAGGCCACGAGGAGAACGTGATGGTGCTCGAGCCATCCCACCGTGAACCAATGTTTCGGCCACAACACGGGTGCGTGTCGCCACCTCTTGGTTGAACTAACGCCTTGTTCAAGATGGCTGCCATAGGACCGCAGCCTTAATTCCGCTGTACGGCTATGTTTTCTGTCTGAACCAATTTGCTCTCCAGTATTTTTTTTCGGCGTGGTAGAGGCTCTGATCCTCAACGTAGCTTCATGTATCGGTCGTTGAGTCAGCCATCGCGTGTTAGGGAACTGGACGTGGTACACCTGCCGAGTCTCAGTGGTGAATGCGATTTTGACTGACACACTTTAAGAATTATGGAATGCCTACTTTCCCGTAATAGCTCTAGGAAGAGACAGTCGTAGCAATCTCCGAAAAGGGGACGGCGAAGGGCGGTGTTTAAAATATGTTTAGTCCGAAAAAATGTAATCTTGCGCCGTGGCACATTCTCAGTGCCAGAGTGCAGACTGTTCTTTTTAAAGGCCTAAAACATAGTTTCATCCTCACCATTTGCCATGGCCTTCTCCGTAGATCAGTGCTATTGGCTCCTCAAGTACTTTGCAGGAGTGTAGATTCTCCATATCTTTTTTTAAATTTCCAACAGTCCAACAAAAAAGAACAAAAAAAAACAAAAAAAAAACGAGACCTAACGAAAAACTACAAAAAGGAAATCAAGGGAACGCGATGACACGGGACAAACATATGGTAATTCTCTAGCCACACAAAATCATCGAACGCTGCTATGAATTTGCTATTCTACCCGAACACGGCAAACAGTCTTGTTCGCAGTTTTGTCTACCCGCAAGGCGGAAGGCAAAACATAGGGTTCCTATCTGGGCATTTCACCGTTCTACCCATTATCGAGGTAAGACTTAGAAAGTAAATGAAGCAATAAGTATACTAGGTAAATATAGACACGTACACACGGCCGCTCGGGTTCATACAGAAATACACGCAGACTTCTCGCGATATCGCACGTTTCTTTGTATATCATGCATGTGTGATGTACTCGTGTTACCATGTACATGCCATGCGTACAGATTCGTACAATGGATATTCTCTTGGAGGAACCTTCCACAGCAAAGTCACGGCGGAGGCCTCGAAGGTGATTTCTAAAAACTGCAAAACTGGGGGTATTATTACAATCAAAGTTACAATACCAAAACTGTGCGTATTCTTAAAATTATGTTTGCATTACTCACTGTGTGAGTGTGAACACACCGTAAATTCGGGAATCGAATGTTGGGGAAAAGAAACACAGCAATAATAAAACGAAGATAACAAAATAATGAAAGCAACGAAGGAAGAAAAAGAAGACAAAACTACGAAGTTCAGGAGAAGTAAGAAGGAATTAATTTCTATTCAAAACAACCTTCGACATTGTTAGAGCGGTTGCGAGCCTGCTCTCTTCACCGCGTGCCAGCCAGGTTCGTCTGCTACAATTTATATGTTCGAATTCGTCTGCTACTTTACGTCTGCTTTTCGCCATCTTGGTCAGACTTGGGCCATCCTTTTGTCCACAATTTATATAACTGGGGGAGTTCCGATTTCTTGTCCTCATTGTCCACTATCCGAAGCCATTTTTTTCGTTCGCCTTTCTTTATAGCCGTCAGCTGTCAGAAACAACTGACACAAAGCAAATCTTCTTACACGAAAAGAAAAAAAGAAAAAAGAGCGTTGAGGAGAAAGTCGTAGCACAGAAGCTGTCGGACCTGACACCTCTCGCCATTACCCTCTCACTCTTAGACGCCTCCTCAGTTTTCAGCTTTTTCTTTAATGACGTTGTGTACTTTGGGTTTTTGAAATCGGAACCTTCGACAATTGAAACCGCGTACTAACCCAAGTGAAAGCTGTCATAAAAAATAAAGAATAAATGAACGTCGACGAGCCCCCTTTTTTTTATAAATATAAAAAAGCGACACCGAATGGAATCAAGAGACTTGACAAAAGCAGATATCAAATCGCGAAGGAAATCAATGGATTCAGGGAAGATAAAAAAAAAGTCGCACTCGGAAATCAAAAAGTGTTAGAAGCCTCTTTTGTTGGGTCCGGCTAAAAATCAGCGTATGAAAACAAAAAGTATAAAAACAAATTGGGTATTTTTAAAGCAATTCTTTGCTCTTGGCAGTGACGCGACGTTGAGTTTGCTTCAAATATATGTTTATCTCAAGCATTTCGCGACAACAACGCAACCTGGATTTTTCGCGAGGCTTGCGCTCGCCTGTTTGTTGTTTTGTTGTTGCGGGAGGTATTTTTGGGGTTCCCAGCGTGTGATTATGTGACTCTTGTCCGCGTGTGCGATTTTGTTGCGGGGTTTACAATTTGTTTGATCGTGTTGGTCTTATGTTCGTGTGTACTTTCTACGTTCGCCTTTGTAGCTGCGCTCTTGACGTGCTCGCCTGTGTGTGCGCTCACGTACGTGTGTGTTCTTGTGGTTTCGGGTTTTGTGCGCGTGTTTTTTGGGGTTGAGTACAAAGAGGCGGCGTCATTGAAATCGAATTAGGTTTCTCCATCCGAGGTTGTTCGCAACATTCTCACTCTTCTTCCCTTACTTTTTTATTTTTTGCTGCACTCGAGAATTAAGTTGGAGACGAAGGAAAGCAAACGTTTCAGTGACAAACCGAACTATACCGTTCGTTGTCCTCTTCTAAAACACAGAGAAAAGTAAAATGCTCGTAAGAGAACCCCTCAAAGCCCATAATTTCGTTCTAAAATTCGATGCCTCGCAAGGCTCGAAAAACAAGAGCAGAACATCACTGATTACGTTGCTCGGAAGGAGTGCTTTTCTTTTTTTCTTTTGGAAACGTATTGTCGGTAGTCCAACCCCTGAGGAGGTCTTCAGCATGACAAACGGTTCGGGGCACTAGTAGAACGCACACTTTGATGTCTGTTTTTAGGGCGAAAGCGTTACTTGTCCCATTACGCGAAAAGCCGTCGGCGTTGTCCCCGAAAGACGGTTATAAAACTACGTCATCAAGCACGCGCCTCAGAAATAAAACAGAAATAAAAGCACAGCCACGCAGATGCTTCGTCACGGTAGCCGGCGGGGACGCTCAAGGTCAAAGGGGACGCGCCTCAGAAATAAAACACAAAGAAAAGCACAGCAACGCAGATGCATCGTCACGGTAGCCGACGTGAAGCCGGCGAGGTTCGCCGCGCCTGCGCAGTGGGGGAGAGTGGATGGATGGATGGATGGATGGATGGATACGGCTGAGCCCTTTGGATCGGGCGGTAGCTTACGCCACCTAGCCATCACCTAGTGATGTCACCGCCGGAGCGCCGTGTGCGGAAGTAAGACGCGGCGCGCTGCTTGTACGAATGCACTGCTTGCAGGAATGCTTTCGCATTCCTACACGTTAGCAGTCTAAACTTTTTTCTGCGATTTTTTTATTTAAAGCGATAGCTTTAAGGAGCTAGGGTCGCAGAAAAGCCGGCGTTGGCGTCGGTGGCGGACGGGAAAATCCTGATTGGTCGAAAGGGTCATGACGTCACAGCCACATGACCTAGCGCTGGAATTTCATACAACCCACAACGCTCACGCGAAACGTGACGTCATGTGTGAAATGAAAGTTATTAAAACATAACATGTTATGCGAATTGAAGGTCGTCGCATATCTCAAATGATTTTAGTGTATGAAGTAATTAATTTGCCTTAAAGAAAAACTTCGAAGAATTTTAGGCGGAGGCGGGATTCGGTTGCGAGACAGAAACGCTACCATCTAGGCCACGCAAACATGCTTACACGGCTTGCGAACGAGAGGAGGTTTATATTCAGCTATCACGTTCCACTCATAAAGGCGAAGCTTAAATGTCCTCCCGTAATTGCTTGTCTGGCGCGCTCTTTTTATCACTAAGGGAGAAAAGATGACATCGTGCGATGACGTCATAGCGCCGAGCCCCAATCGGAAGGATAGGGGGTAGACGCAGAGGCGAGCTGCCTTTGTCCCTACCCACCGTCTCCCTTCAATCAGAGCGAACAAAAGCGTCGTATGCTCCTCGTGCCAAATCTGGCGTTCGGAGTTTCAACGCCAGAACCTTAACGTGGAGAAGACGACGTTCTTCTTTGCTTTGGTTGGAGGGAGACAGTGGGTACGAGACAAAGGCAGGGCGACTCTGCGTCTACCCCCTATCCTTCCGATTGGGGCTCGGCACTACGTCGTCACCACACGCTCTCCTCTCCGCTTCTCCTTCGCTTTCTCTCCCTGTACGTTTGCCTAAACCGGCTACTCTGTAGCGATGTCGAGGGGATAAGATCAAGTAAAAGCTAAGGAAGGCACAGTAAACGGAGCATAACAATACATTACGCGCAACCGCGCACTTAACGCGATGTCTTCGGAAAGTCACTTTCGCCTGATAGTTTTATCACGTAACGTCTGCAGGGTCGCTACGTTGTGCGCACCTATTGTTTCTGGACACGGCATTTACCCGAATACGATTGAAGCCAAATATAAAGATTGGAATATGAAGTTTAAGGATTTTGTTTTCAAAGAAGAAATCTAAAACTGAAGCATAAATAGCACCTCCGATTCTTCGTCTGCGACAGTTCCATTAGAAGCAGTTGTCAACTGTGCTTCGTAATTTTGGCGATGGTTTGTTAACATACCCATTGTTAAAGACCGAAACATATGGCTTGAGCAATTATTAAAGGCATTGTCCGCAGGCAAGCGAGTATGGTCGAAGTTATATTAGGCCCCACAGTGCGGCTAAAGACTACTTCCGAAAATTATGGCACGCAACACAGCGCGCATTGCATCACGTGACCCGGTTGGCCATTGACCAGTAGTGGCATGGTTTCGAATTCGATCGCACCGTTGACGAAGGAGGGCATGTCAGCACTGCATGAAAATAAAATCGGCACTCGCTTATTGCACCCCTTCACCTTCGTGAGAGCCCCATGCTGAAACACCGTGCGTTGCGGCATGATACCCTGAGGTTCCGGAAGCCCTGCTCCAGTCGGTCTCAATTTCCTCTTTGTGATGGGTCCTGCCGCGTCTCGTACATCTCTTACGGCCTGACTAGCACTGCAGAGTGCAGCATGGACCTCCCGGTTCACGGATAATTTAAGATGCCAGCCGATGGAACAGAATGACCGGCCCGGTGAACTTCTTCCGTGTGCGATCGTCGTCCTTTGTTTACCTGCGCACAAACTTTGGACCGACGGGAGTCCTGCATTTGGTTTGATGTCGTGAAGTGAGGTTGACCAATCAAAACTGAAATGATTAAAATAGCGCAACTTGACAAGGACAACAAAGAAGGCACACGTACAACAGGACTGGCGCTTAAGCGCCAGTCCTGTTGTACGTATGCCTTCTTTGTTGTCCTTGTCAAGTTGCGCTATTTTAATCATGTCAAGTAAGAACCAACTAGCCCAAACCAAAGTCGTGTTACAAAACTGAAACTTTGTGGCAACCCCAAGATGATTCGCGTGGCATCTGGTTACTAAGATCGCTTCGATTATTAGGCGCTTTATCGAGCTTGTTGTCCCCACAGCTGCCACAGCCCGGTATTTACCAACTCAGCATAATAAAGAAATTGAACCTTGCCTAGCACGGCCTGTGCACGAGCGCTTCGCAGTGCTTTAGTCGAACAAGGAGCGGCCTTCAAATCTTCATCTTCGATTTCTCTTTTCAAAAACAAACAAGAAAATACGGTCTGTTGTCCCCACAGCTGAAGCGTACCGCTAGAAGCGTGACTGTCCCATCTCGTTTCCATATAAAGAGTTACATTTTCATTGGTAACATTGAAAATCATCAGCAGAGAGTGCACATAGCTGAGTTGTGAGACGGGTTGTGCCCCTTGCTGTGGCATAGCATTTGAGTTTGTAATAAGGGGCCATCCGTTTGTGCACATAGGTTCTCCACACTATACACGCACTGGGAGAAGCGAACGTATTCTAAAATTTGGAGTTGATAGCGGGGAAAGCAAGTTTGATCTTGAACGTCCCGTTCGATTCACGAAGTCCAGGGTGCTTGACAGGTTATCTTGTGCTTCCTTTTCTATCAGTGCAAATAAAGTAAAAATGTCGGAGCTTCTGAAACTGTTCGCGCTTCGCGCTTTTACAAGTACCGTCAGCCATTGCTTGACACCAGGCAATACACGCGAGTCTATGAGAGAAACGCACAAACGTAGGAATATGGAAGCTTGTACGCGGTGCTCGAGGGCGAGTATTTTATGTTGTGCTGTGACCGTTATATTCGGAGTTTGGGGATCATATGGGTATTTGTCAAGCGTTCGAACGCCGATTAAATAAAAATTAAATGTGCCGGAGCACCACCGACTCTGCCGGCGTCACTTGCTTCAGTTGCTAAATAAACGACACACTCAACAAATGAACGGCATGCTCCGAGTTTTAGTTCGCCACGAAAGCCCGCACTGCAGTTTAAAGCAAAAAATTTCACCAAAAGTACTCTGTGTAAGCACTTCAAGCGATGCGAATGTCCCCAGTAAGTACCAAACTTTTCGTCTGCTAAGCTCTGATATGACTTCGGGATTACGAACGACTCGACATTGACTCTCGGCCACCTTTGTCTGAGTCTTATATCATTAAACCGCATTACCGTTTATGTCCAACAAAGTCACAACTCTCGACTCCCAACCACAAAGCATTTCTAAAAAAAAAAGAAAAGAAAGAAAGAAAGATTGGTATTTTAACGCGTTTGATATTTGCGCCCAGAATATTAACTGTCGTGCCCGGCAAACACGATAATGTTTCATCCTCGAGAACAACCTACTAAGGCAAGAAATTGCAGTCTTCCCCGTTTATCCCATAGAGTCCTACGCATTAGCTGGTGTCAAGCGACGGCTGCCGGTGGTGCCGTCGACCACAGCAAGAGAATCCTCGATCGGTGATCCAGCCTACTACAATAGAGATAAGTGGGACAAACAGACCAAGAAGATTCATTATTCGTAGGTTGACATATTTGAGTGCGCTGTTCGCTGCGAGTGCTCGGAACCATTTCGCATTTACATGCCGCTAAGACCGGCAATAAAAGCTTTTCAAAAGTGCGTGCCATCTATACTCTGTTTCACCTTGTGTTGTACCGCAGGAAAGACTACAAGCGCGAGCTACTTGCTCTAGGGCACATCTCGGCGGCACAAGGTCTCGTGCTCCAAGGGCAGCGGCCAACGCTATGAGCTCGCGCTTCTAGCCTTCGCTGCAGTACAAGATAAGGTGAAACAGAGTATAGGGGGTATTCACTGGCCGCCATATTTGAGGTCACTGTTTAGAGTGCATGATTGATTGAAACGTCTCAGAACGAGCTCACATTAATAGGCTGCCAAGACCGGCAATCTTGATGGTGCGGGGTGCACGTTGCAAAATAACTGTGGAAGCTAGCCATCAGCACGTGCTCAGCGTTAGCGCACACAGAAATGGCCGCCAGTGAATACACCTTATAGGAGCTGCTGCGCCTATTATCCGAGACCACCATTGTTTGGGTACATACTTTGCGCATGCGTTGTACACGAGGGTTGTGTCAGCGTTCGGAGCGATCTCGGCTGATCTTGTATCAAGAATGAGAGCTGTTTCAGCGTTTTGAAAAGTGTCTATCTCGATGATGACGTGGAATGCACGTGGCAAAAGAAATGTGGGAGCTCACCGTCTGCACGCGCTCAGCGGCCGCTGACTCAGCTATGGCCTCCAGGGAATACTCTCTGTTTTCGCTCCACGAGTTTGTAAACATAAAAGAAGACGTGAAGCGTGTGCATGAACGTGCTTGGAGTGTTTGAGAGCACCAGCTTCGTGTCCGGTAAGACGGCAACCTCATCATTGCCATTAAGGCCCAAATTTTAAGCATCGGGCGTCACCAACAAAGAAAAAACAACTCAAGATTCACAGTATTCACAGCCATGGACATGCTGAGAAAGCTATTGACACCTTTCATAGAAAAGGGTTCATCGGAATTGGAACAGTACGTTGGGACTCCGGACGACAAGAACCAGGAAGAAGACGAGCAACAGGATGGGCAAGCTGAAGAATCTGCTCAAAGTCCAAACCAAGAATTTGGCAAAGAACCAACTGAAAAGTTGGGTGCAAAGACAATCCAGGACCACCCCGGGGAACAGTTAAGAACAAGGGGGCGGCACAAATCATCACGAACGAGACGCCCCTTTAAACGTTTCGATACACCAATGCCTTCACCCGAAATCACCGAAACGTTTTCACCATTTCCCGAACGATCTACTTCGGAAACGGCGCTACAGAAAGCGCGCGCAAATACCTTTAAACAATTGTCCCTGGAAACAATTCACCGAATGCGTTCGCCCGTCTTCAAAACGGTCTGCTTCGAAGCACCTCAGGACCCTGTTCTGCCAGTCCTCAAACAATCCTCTTCAGAAGCGTCCCAGCACATGTCTGCAAGGGAGTCTCAAGAGGCAAGCAATGACAACAAGACGCAAGTAACCGAAGCCGTTGAAAATAATATGGACGACAAAGGGCGGGAAAGACGTAAATCTTCAAGACTCGTTCCAGGAGCGGTCGACGCAATAGCCGCCGAGAATGTGGAAGACTACCAGGGAGGTGGCGTGGAGTCCAAGGTCGAAAAACCCGAGTTCCCTTCAGAGTTTGGAGAAGAGGAGACAGCCGTTACGTCCGCAGGGTTCAAGAAAACCTTCGATCCAAGAAGCGTCGACCGAGCACCGAGATCAACTTGCCCCGCGCCGTAGCCACCATTTACGGAATGTCCATGGGCGGTCTTCAGCAGTTATTCACGACTCCTGAGGAGCGGAGTGGCAGCGACGTTGCCGAGGAGTTCATGACCAGAGAACTGAGTGGCGAGCAGGGCATCAAAGAAGGTAGGCTGAATCGCACTGAAAGGATAGATGACTTTCACCTTCTGAATTTATTAGTGCTTTGCGCTTGCTGACAGAGAGTTTCTTCAATTCCTCTGCAACGTGCATCTGAGCATGCGCTCTGAGCAACTTGTTCAGCTATGGCATCCAGTGGATGTGTATAACATTCACTGGGGACCATAGGAACGTTGATCTCAACTGGGTTGGTTGGGGCTGAATGCTTCTTGCTATTGGCGACATGCGGAATCAAAAGCGTCGCTGTTGTCGGAATTCATGATTGATCAAACGCTACCTATGGTGTTTTTAGTTGGATTACTTTCGCTTTAACGAAGGGAAATACAAGTAATGCCACTCTGCCAACTTTGAAGGTGTTGGTTTAAGAATGAGATGACTTCTAGCTTCCACCGTGTTTTCCAAACACACCATCAAACTTGTCGTCGCAACTGATAATAAGTAGCCAGGGTCACAACTCCATAAGAGGGCACCACCGAAACATCTTGGCGCTAATACACCTTTTTGTTTACTCTCGTAGACATATCCGGTACGAGCGATGAAAAAGAATAAAACAATTCAACCTGCAAATAGTAAAAATGAGTAAAAATATAGAGTCAAAACGAGAACGGATGACGGTAACATTTATATCCGGGATATCTTCTTTTGGCGTGGCGACGTCAAAATAATGTTTTCGCCCATACTGGAAGTGAAGACATTCAAGATGGCGGCGCTCTTGTGAAAAAGGCAACGCCACTTGATTAGTTCAGTTGGGAACTGCATGCCTATAGACACTGCTTTCACCAGCACTAACCCCCTCTTTCGCCACGGCCCACCTCCCGTCGCTTGACGCGCTACCGTTTCTGGGGGACGGCTGCTACGGTAACTGTGGTGTATAGGGAGTATTCACTGGCGGCCGTAGCTGTGTGCGCGACTGCTGAGTGCGTGCTGACGCCGAGCTCCCACAGTTCTTTCGCCGCGTGCATTCCGCACCTTCAAGATTGCCGGTCTTAACAGCCTATTGATGGGAGTTCGCTCTGAGCATGCGCTCTAAAGAGCACCCACAAATATGGCGTCCTGGGAATACTCCCTATTTTATGGAATACGCATGCTCCGAAGCACAGCGTCTAGATGGCGTTCCACCGTGCTCAATGGAACACACAGTTTTGAAACAAAAATCTAGATGATGCTTTAAACGACTGGAAACGGACTGAAGGGAGTGATGGGGGGGGGGGGTAACCCCTCTGCGGAAGTTCCACAACTAAGGTAACCTAGTTACCTTGGGAAAATGTGTATAGCAGGACTTCCCTTGATAGTGCGGAATGCACGTTGCAAAAGAACTGTGGGAGCTCGTTGTCAGTACGCGTTCATCAGTTGGGCACGCAGCTATGTCCGCCAATATAGACCATTAAAAACATGGCGCCCTACTGGTGCCCCATGCATGCAAGCACGTGCAGCATGGACGTAGCTTTGGCACGCTTGCAATTTCACTGGCTTGTCCGCACGAGCACATGGCGGTGGCCAGTCGCCTTGCTTGCAATCGTCTATAGTCTTCCCTAGAGTCACTGAATGTTCCCGGAGTACCGAAACTTCCAAGCTTCGCTTCGGAACCGAGTTGAGGTGCAGCTGTCGTGGTTCCCGACATGGCGCTGCCCTGTGCGGTCGAAACGAAGCGAGTGCAGTGTAGCGTTCGTTCTTGTGCGAGCTTTTTAATCCACGTTCCTGGCCGGTGGCGACACTGGTTTGTATTAAAGTTTTTTCGTTCGCTTCGAGCGGTCCGTGACATGCCCCTTACTGTCTCGTCTCTCTCTCTCTCTCTCTCTCGCCTCGAAATACATCGGAGACGAATGTTAGGCTTAGCGTCTGAGGCTTAGAGTTTGAAACGCAGCAATAGCGCAACCGGAGCTAGCAAACGAACCCCGGCAATCTTCTTTGGCGAACCATAATAGCGGCTACGTGATATAAAAAATCTAGAGAAAATCAACGCACTTTTCGTTCGGTCCTAACTCATCGATGCCCAGAGCTCCCACCCGTGCGTACCCGCCGTAGCGACTGTAACGCGGAGACGTTTTATACACTTTTTGTTGTTGTTTTGGAACGACCTCCAAAATGGCCGACTGCTAACTTCAGCCACGGGTTAAACCAGCCAATCAGAACTGGATTCTGCGTGGACTTAATGGAATTAGGTACTCCAGGTATATTCAGTGACTCTCGTCTGCCCTGAACAACAGTTTTTGTCGATGCGAAAGGAATGTTCCGAACGCTCGCTGTCAGCACACGCTCAACTGGAAAGCGCACAATAACTACTATAACCAGCAGTGTCGACTTGCTATAAGGAGTATTCACTGGGCGCCATATTTGTGGGTGATGTCTAGAGCGCATGCTCTGAACGAGCCCATATTAATAGGCTGCTAAGACCGGCAATCTTGAGGGTGCGAAATGCACGTTACAAAATAACTGTGGAAGCTCGCAATCAGCACGCGCTCAGCAGTCGTGCACACAGCTATGGTCGCCAGTGAATACTTCCTATAGACTGACGCTCTGTTTACAAACTGCGCGAGCGCAGAAACCAGATTCGCGTGCGGTGAAGCTTCTGAGCATGCACCGTGGCGACAACAGCGCCACCGCAGAGGCGTGACGTCAGAGTCGCGTGTTAGTCTATACGCCGTTCCAATGTTTACAAAATCAAAGCCCAGCGTGGGAGGAACCAGCACGCGCGTGGTCATCGCTTGGGAAAGCGAGCGAAACACGCGCCATACGCGCGAGCTCTGAAAATGGCTCCGACCAGAAGCCCGTTTTTGGAATGGTCTATAGACCCTGACGGGATCAGAGTGACAGTGCGTCTCTGTACAATGCCTGACCTTCAGCACGCGTTTGTTGTCTTCCGTCGGTATCTTGGCTGTGTGTGCATGCTCACGGCTCACGAGAAGCCGAAGGGTTACCGAAGGTAGAAAGCTCGGACTAGAGCCGGAGCAACCTTAGAACTTCCCTGACGTTCTGACCCTGTCAGTGTCTAGAGTAGGCGTTTTGCGAGCATATGGTAGAATTGTATGGCTGGTCACTAACGACCCCACCCTTCTGCTCCCCTCACATTGGGACATAATGTTTTAAAGTAACACATGTTTTTTTTTGTATTTTTTTGTAAGGATCTAAAATACGAAAATGATCGACAATTTGTTTTTGTTTGCACTGTGAAATGAGGGGAAAACAAATTTCCGTGTTCGTTTTTTTGTTGTTGTTGCAGATACTGAATTCGAGCGGGCCATTCAGCACGAGACGGTCGCGAAGATGGCCATGGTCGAAGGAACCGAACAGCGACACTGGGAAGGCAAGAAGAAGCGAACGTCCCTGGCAGCGCCGAGACACCGACCCGAGCTGCCTCGTCGGGTGTCCGGAGTGGCGTCGCCCTTGTCGCCGACGGGCACGACAAGCGGCGAACCCGAGAGCTGGAGCTCCAGCGAGGGTGTCTTGACCACGTGAGATCCGTTGCTTTCACGATGCCGCCCTTAACACTGCTCGTACATCATACATAAAGTTGAAGGTGAACATTTTGGCAGACGTCTTCCGAAACGTTGGTACCCTACCTTCTTTTAGGGATTGGTTGGCGTTTGCCCTTTATTTATAAATCATACATAAAGACTCGATACTCTACGTAAAAAAGGACACATACACCGAAAGGTCTCAAACAGCTGAAATTTTTATTTTCCAAAAAGTGCTTAAATAGGCACCGTGACAAAAAGTAGGGGAGAGAGAAACCTGGAATGTCTTGAGAGATCCTAACTGACACAAATCCCAATACTAACATCAGGAGGCACACCTGAGTGATGTACAGTCATAATACAGAAGGCTATAACGGGATGCCTAAAACCACAGGGGAAATGAAACAATACCCAAAATGGCAATATACCTGGTTTAATCAACACTATACAGGTCTACAGATGGTCTAAAGTATTTCTCGGCTCTTTGCAGGGGAAAGTGAGGTGACCATTGTCGGTTTGGTAACCCGCAAGCCTTCTCGGTCATTATCCCACTCATTTCATGCCTTCTGCTCATGAAATGGAAAGGCTATCGATATCACCGCCATGCACTCAATACACATCCGGGGGCAGTACCGTTTGTCTCTGAACACAGCACATGGAATACCTGTGAACAGGTCCATCATGTTCCTCGACCTCACACTGGAATTTAAAGATATAAACGAATGTTGCAAGCATGAACCAAGGTCGTACAAAGGATTTCTTTTGTTTGCATCTGGACATTCCAAAACTATAAAACACAGTGTTTCCTATGTTGCTCTTGTATTGGCCTTAAAGAAATATTGTCACCAGAATAACGGGCAAAGTTTTGAAAAGCAATTTTTCTGCCTACATGATTCTGGGTATCCGATTGGTTTCCTGGGATGCGCATCTGAAAAACACCTGCACCAAACTGTAACACAAATCAGCTGACACAGATGTGGCAGAGAGAAGACAAGAACTAAGCAAAAAATTGTAGTACTGGATACATTCATGGCACAACCCATAAATTAAAAGGAAGTAGCTGCAAGGCAGGGCAATAAGGTTGTGGGCTCTGCTCCAAAACAAGGCGTATTGTTTGGAGAAAGGTATAAAATGCAGGCGAGCTGGTGAATGACATCCAAAGTAACCCTGAGACGTAGGAACAATGAAGTCTCTAACACAGCTTAAAATTGATTGAACAACCTCTTTCACAATTCAAACGACCTCCTCGCCCACTACACAGTGCACCCTGACAAGACAAGACAAAGTAAATTACAACTTCAACCAGAAGAAAATGTGCACATTCCTTACAAGACATAATGTGCCCCGTGTGACACAGGGGGTTGTTTATCACATTCCCCTATCACATGGCAAATGTCTACATCGGTGATAAGACAAGAAAGCAAGCAGCATCTGTCAAGGAAATTACAGCAGCTCATTGCCGCACCTGTAAACACACTGTTGTGTTCAGCAGCATCACCATCCTTGCAAGAAACAAAAGCCCGTATGCACGAGAAATGCGAAAACATTTAAAACAATGGCCATCGAAGGAAACAAAGCAGCATGCGTTAGCGTGCCTTCCAACGAACTCGACAAGAAAAAGCAGAACTGCTTGGAATGTTTTACGTCCCGCTGAAATGCGAGTCGTTTAAACTAATTTGTATCTATAGCTCTTCAGAAACAAAGAACAAAAGAAGCAGATGGCTGAGGCACATGAAGAGGAAGAAGTATTAAACCATAGTTGGTAGTCCAGCGACATGTTTTTTTCTCAAGTTCAAGCTGGCCCTAGCCATGGTGGCTGTGTGATAAACTGTGCAGGGTGTTGGAGCTGAGGAGACTGCATAGCTTATGGGCGGCCATGACTGCAGAGCAGCGAGTGAAGTGTGCACTTGACGGCTTTCACGGGGAGGGCTTCACTGACGGCAAGGGAACAGACGGGCCCTTGGTGGTCGAGACCTTTATCGTGGTGGCGAGCGGCTCCCCGTTGCCAGTGGCGTCCGTGCTGGGGATCACCGTGGCGAGGGCGGTAGGGGGCACCCCGACGGTGTCCTTGGGTGGGACCCACCTTCGTGGCGACGTCCCTCATCGGTGGGACTGCCATCCTGGCGTGTGCGGCACTGCACAGGGGCACGGCTGCAGCGCGTCTTCGAACCGGGCGACAAGGCGTTGCCTCAAAGCCCTGTGTGAGAGGCCGACCGGAAGGTTGGCAGGAGCCAGCCTCTCGCCACCAGACACTGACCCCTCCGAGCTCGGCTCGGACTCCAACTCTGACTTGTCAAGGTCGGAACCCGAGTCGGGTTTTGGCTCGCTCAACGCAAGGCAGGCGTTGTGCAGCACTGCGACGTGCCGTCATAATGGTGGTGGTGGCTATTGATGGATGGTAATGTAGAGTCCAGTGCCTTTGCAGACACCAGAACCTGTCTTTCAACAGCTTACTGCAGCGCTCCTCTATTGAAAAAATATTTTTTACCGGAATGACATTTCCAGTAAAAGTCTATTTTACTGGATTATGGGACTGTTTTCACTTCCAGTAAAGCCGTAGTTCACCGGAAGGTCGCCGGATTTTTACTGGAATGTCACCGGTTCTTTACATGAATTTCGCCGGATTTCTACCGGAATGTCACCAGATTTTTTACCTGAATTTCACCGGGTTTTTGCCAGAAGGTTATTTCCAGTAAAATTCTATTTTACTGGATTATGGGACTCTTTTCATTTCCAGTGAAGCCAGAATTTACCGGATTGGCCGGAATTTACCGTGTTTTTTCTTTCTTTTTTCGGACGTCAAGGGAAGGCACTTAGGGGAAGCCTGTGAACCGTGGTTGGTGTATGTTTACCAGATGCTGGACGACTCGGTAACCATTAAATCGGTTAGTCCATATAGACCCGAAATTTCCAATTTACAGGGTCGCTAACAGTGAAACAATTGCACAGCCATGCAAACATAAGTCCATAGGATATTTAGAGAACAAAAATCCCATAAAATGCAACATAGTGCTGCCTATGATGGCAGTAAGGCAGTTATCTGAATACTTTCTGAGCAATTCTGAAGGTATAAAAAATAACTGGGCATGCAGGTATAAATAAAAGAATTGCTTTGAGTATATATGTACCAGGAAAAAGAAGTGTATGGGGTAAAAAAAGAGTGGTTTTAAATAGCAAACAAGACATTTCACAAGTCGGCAGCGCGCTCGACTCCATGCCGCTGGCCAGGGTTAAAATTCTGCCAGTGTTTAGTTCTGTTTATCTTTCTTTTCTTTGCGTGACTGGAATGTTCCAGATGGATCGAGAATCTTGTTGTTTGTTCAAACTTGGAAAGTTCGATAGGGCGAACTTTCCAGACGGAATGTTCTAGATACACACACTAACATAAGCAGATTCTCGTGGCTGCTTGAAGGCAGTCCCCTATCCGTCGCCGTCAAATTATGTATGGTGTCTTTTTTCCTTTTCTGTTTCTCGGCACAAGTTTGCCGCATTAAACTTTTGTATAAAGGTTCATTAATCCAGTTTATGTTTTTATTTCTGCCATAACGAGAATAAAAAAAAGACATCACAAATTCCAGGTTAAAAAAAAAACGATTCATGCAGACGTGGCCTCCTTCACAGACATGGCCTCCTTCGCAGACGTGGCCTCCTTCGCAGCCAGCAGCTGTAACCGCTTCCTGACCCTGCGGCCGCAGTCCGTCAAGTAGTTTGTCATTAGGTCATTGATGGCAGCGACCCTCACAACGTCGACCTCGTTGGCCCTTGGGTGCAGTGCGACGTACCTCCCCAGCACATCTACAAGGGAAAAAAGTACATTAGTCCTCTACAACAAATCATTTCCTTAAAATGGAGCAAGAAAACCAAAAACACAACTCATCAGGACTAAAGACACTTCATATCTACCACAATATCTTGACAAATGCCCACCCAAACTGATAACATGAACAGTAAATATTTGAGGCTGGCCATCAGTTGGGATAAAACTGCGTAATTTTATAATAAAAGTGGAAAATACTCGGGCACCGGCTACAAACTTACACCACATGGGTACCGATACCGCAGACGTGACAAACTTGCTTCCTGCGAGGTTGTTTAACAGGTTAATGGTATGGCGAGAGATTTCTTTGATTCAAGCATGAATTAATCTCTTTACCAATGGACCTTCATCAGCAGTTTGCATACAAGTCAGCAACAGCAATGAATAAAGCCACAAAACAAAAAGGGCAATGCCCAGCTGCGTGCGGGAACTTCAAATTCGGATTTCGAGAATATTTGTTTGCCTTTGCAAATAATTTCCAAGCTTCACTTGTTTAGGGTGATGTCCATCCACCATTTTAAGGCATCCGGGAAAATAAAAATAAAATTTAAGTTTGAACTGTCAGTGCTTTCTTCATTAATGCAGGACAGAATACACAAGAGTTATATTATACAGCAACGAATATTTAAGCTGAAACCATATTATGGTTTCAGCTTAAATATGTGAGGCGACTTTCTTCTAACCAAACCCGATGAGAATTAGCCCATCGAACATGCGAGTCCGGTTTGCGTTTTGTTTTTCTTCATATTTTTAAATGTTACTCCCCAATATGTGGAGGTAACAAAATCACAAATGTTTTCTCAAAAGACATATCTCTAAAGAAAAAAAAATGACTGCCTCAAGATTACAAAAAAACAAGTTTTTTTAAGAAGCCGTACATTATAGTTACTATATTCTTGAATGTTTACAGAATCGTAAAAATCATATATCGCACATAAGCAATTCACAAATTTGGCTGCTTTAACATTTTTGCACCATTTTTGTGACTCGTAATCTCGTTATGCGTTAAAGGTATTAAACAAACTTTTTTATATGTCCTTCATAAAAGCGTCTCTTATCGAAAAATAAATTGCTGGTCTAGTTTATAATTAAAAACTTGCAGCATTTCCACTCTAATGAAGAAGGAAGAGCAGCAGCGGAGCTGTAGCTTCAGTTCTCGGCGGTGGCTTTCCAGGCGAGCGATCGGCTCTTCTTTTGCGAGGGACTCTGAAGCGCTTGACGCAGTGGAACTTTAGGCAATAGTAGCCTCGCGGCGGTTGCGGAACCATTCGCACTGCAGCGCACATCGCCGCTCATTCCGTTCCTGCTTTCCTTCCTCCGAAGAAATGTTGCCGCTATCTATGAGCGACGGCAGCAACCAGTTCTCTGGTTGCCGAGGCTGGAAAGGTTGCCGCGATCTATGAGCGACCGTGGCAAGCAGACAGCCGGCAAACACAACACTCTGGAGTTTAGTGTCGACATTTGTTTCGTACCGGACACAATCCTGGGGAAACTAGCCCTTAACAGCTCTGCTGTAAAATATTTACAGCGTTTCAAGCACATCAGAAATTGACAAGTTCTGCAACTTTAACGTGCAATTGAAAAAGAAAAAACATCTTCAATCTTTTTAAAATTTGGAGGAATCACCCTCCTTTATGCTCTCGTAATGTTTCATTTAAAACATGTTGCATCCTTTTGTCTGTCAAAAGTAAAGCGCTTTGAAATGTACCTCCCCGTAGACATGTTTGCCCAAGGCCACGGCCGCAGTGGCTGCCTTCCAATTTTTTTGTTTAGAACTTCTCACAATGTCCTGTTTTTTACTGGTGTACAAGACCGAATTATACATCTGGACCGCTCTAAATACATTTATGAAGTGCACATAGCTCAGGACAGCAGTTTGAAGCATCAAAGATGCGAACTGCGAGGAGCCCGCTCTTTGTGCTTAATTGTTGCATATAGGCCACTGCACAGTCATGCAAACTGAAACACAACCCCCCGCACGAAATACTTGGCTCGATAGAAAGAAAACAACACATATAGCCAAAAAGCTCGCAACACCAAACACGAAAAAAAAAGAAACACTTTTAGACGCTGTTTGCCTAAGTAAACTGACGGAGGTGGAAGAGCTGGGCTCGTAAGGCTTTTATGCACAAGTGAATAAATAAATCTGGACGCAGACATGGGGAGACAGCAGCTCCAATTCCAAACTAAAGGCGTACGCTTGCTACACCCTAAAGGGGCCCTGCAATCATATTTAAGCGTCTACCTTTTTTGCGGTTTCCACATCTCTTGGGGTTCGGGCAAGCCAGCGGGCACGGAGAGAGAAACTAAATATCAGTGCGTCATATTTTAACCGGACGACGCGGAAACCTCCTCCACCTACGAGGGCGACCCGCGTTGCCGAAAGCGCGCGATATGTGACGTCTTAGGTCCTGGCCTTACTACTGGTCAGAGCCGCTAAAAGCTTTTTTTAGTCGAGATACAAAATATAAGTGTCGCGAACCGTTTCAATTTTGTATGAAAGTCGTTTTTGTTTAGTATTTTAGATCAGAAAAGAAACAAATGCAGTTTATAAAGTACGGAAACAAGAAATGACCCGTCGACATACCCACCACCAAGCGGCGGAAAAAATGGCACATACTAGAAAGGGCTAGTGGGATGAGTCACCGACGAACGGCGAGCGTAGAAAGGTGCCGGGTGTACGCGGCGGCGCTGCGGTCGTATACCGGCTCAAGGATCCGACCGGTTCCGAGCGTTCCGAAGGCCTTTGGCGCGGGCCTTGCTGGCGATTTGCCCATTTGGCGGTATGGCAGCGCGAAGTGGCTCCCGTTCTGAACTGACCTTTACCCCGTGTCTGCTGTCATTAGTGGCCAATGAAGTGTTATGCCGAAATAGTCTTTAATCGCGCAGCGAATGCAATGCGAGCCGCCCTGGCCGCCCGCTTTATACAGCCTATCCAACACATGCTTTAGTGGCGCCCTCTCGAGCCGTCGAAACGGAGTGCGGCAGCCGTGAACGCTCGATGAGCTCACTACCTTTCTTCTAGTTCACTACCACTCAAGCCAGGACCTACGACGTCATGAAGGAGGTTATTTTTTGCTTGTTTTTGTAATTCTAATTTGCCTACAACTTTTAAAATAACACAAAATTTGAGACAAGAAAAGTTTCATAAAGTTACTACGTTCAGTGCGCTCAAGTTCGGTACAAATTAAAAACCAGTCAAAAAATTGTTGCAGGGCCCCTTTAAGGAATGAAACGAGCATGTTGGTAATGTATATACATTTCAGGAAGGTATAACATGAAGGACTGAAGAGAACCGCTGGTGACTCTAACATCAGTTAACACCAGATCGCTAAACGTAAGTTGAATTGCGGTTGTTGCTTGGTTGACTATTCGTCGACTAGTAGAATCGGTGGTCACCCCTCCACGTATGCCGAGAGGTTATGGAGGCGTTGAGCATGCATAATTCCAAGGACAAATTCAGTTGCCCCTTGATAAGCCCACCTAGGAAAGAGATTAAACTTCCTTCTGTAGCAGCTTCTCTCTCATTCCCCAAACTGTGACGTTGCTCAAGAGGTGACGCTCTCTGCCATGGCAAGAAATATTTCCTACTTCGGTTTCTTCGACCTTCACCCTTTCCACCTCCCCTTAATGTCACATACATGCAATACAAACTCACGGAGAAATAAATGTTGTTGCTAGTTTTAAGTTTTGTCTGTCTGTCCTGTATGTTATCCCTTCATCCAATGTAATGACACACTAAAGTGCGCAAACCTATACCCCCCCCCCCTTCCTTGACTTGTCAACTCCGCCGCATTCATAATCTACACTACTTATCTCGGTGGCGATTATCGTAAGCTATGTTACCGAGCCCTTTCGTGATTTGTTGGTCAGGGGCGTTTTCCTTGCGTATCGAGTGCCAATATTTATTTATTTATTTATTCATTCATGTAAAAATGCATAAAAATTCTACCAGCCAGGCTCTCCCAGCACCGTCAGTTTACTTAAGTGAACAACAGAAAGCGAGTTTTTTTCTTTCTTTTTGTGTGTCTGGGGTTGGGAGCTTCTTGTTTATACATGTTGTTTTCTTTCTATCGAGCGTAGTATCTCATGCAGGGGGTTATGTTACAGATCATGCGACCTTGCAGTGGCCTAAGCAACAATTAAGCACGAAGGGCAGGCCTCACAGTTTGCATCTTTTATGCTTCGAACTGCTGTCCTGAGGGAGCTACGTTCACTTCATACATATATTTAGAGCGGTCCAGATGTATCATTTGGACTTGTGCACCAGTAAAAAACAGGACATTGTGAGAAGTTCTGAACAAAAAAATTGAAAGGCAGCCATTGCGGCCGTGGCCTTAAAGGGATACTTCAACGAAATTTGAAATATTCCCGTCGTGTTCAAAAATAGGTTGAATATGATCCACAATATCCATAAATGACAATCGCACGTTTGTATTTTGATCCTGGTGGCTGTATTTTTCGTTATAAACGGCCCACTCTGGCAAGCGCTCGGAGAAGGCCCAGCGCAATCGTGACGTAGGTCGTCTCAAGACTATCAAAGCTACGGCGAGGCTGACGGCGAGAGGATGGCCTAGTCGTTCCAGCCACCGAAGCGGCTGCTTTTGTACGAATTTTGAGTGACGGGTTAATCTTCTATAATCTTGTAGGGGGACAATAGCGACTTCTGCGGCACACAAAAGGGATTGTCGGGAAGAGGGGAGTTCCTCCTTCCCCCTTCTCTCGTCGTGGCCGGAGGCGAGACGACCTCCGTCACTAGCTGTCAAGGTTCCTAGACGAGCATTACAAACGAGGCGTTAGCGACATCCACCAGGTGCTCTTTGCTAATCGTTTAATTCGTTTTAAAATTCCTTTTCGAGACTTTTTTAGCAAGATATTGGTATGTTCCATGTGATACTGCTCTTTTGAACACATATAGACCAAAAAATGAGCGCCGAAATTTCGTTGTAGTATCCCTTAAGCAAAAATGTCCACGTGGGAGGTGCACTTCACAACGCTGTACTTTTGACAGAGACAAAACGATGCAACATGTTTTTAATGAAATATAACGAAGGTGTAAATGAGAGTGATTCCTCCAAACTAAAAAAGTATTTTTTTATTTTTTTTTCTTACACGTTGAAGTTGTGAAACTTCTCAATTTCGGATATGTTTGAAGCGCTGTGAATATTTTGATTTATAAACTAGACCATCAATTTATTTTTGATAAGAGACACTTTTATGAAGGACATATGAAAAACGTTTCGGTTTAATATCCTTAACACATAATGAGATAATGAGTCACAAAAATGGGGCCAAAATGTTAGAGCAGCCAAATTTGTTAATTTTTTTATGTGTGATATATAATTGTTAGAATTCTGTAAACATTCAACAATACAGTAACTATAGCTTACTGCTTCTTGAAAAATAATCAGTTATCTTTGTGTTTTTTAATTTGCTTTGACATGCAGTTAAACTTGACAGAACCGACAAAGCCCTGAAAATGGAATTGCTGTATGGAAACAGTCAAGTTTTTTTTTGTTTTTTTAAGAAAACATTTATGATATTGTTTTTTCTATATATTGGGGAGTAGCAGATAAAAATATGAAGAAAAACAAAAATGCTAACTGGGGACGCATGCTTGAACTTATCTGAACACACCCCAAATACAATTATTTAATGTAGCTGATGAGAGCCAAGGAATCAGGATGGAAATTCAACCCACTGTCATCACCCTCATTTAGTCTTATGGCCACTTACTCTTCAGTGCCTCCATCTTCGCAGGAGTCGCTACTTTCTTGGCCTTCGAGCCAGGCTTGTTGCGACAAGCTGTGCCGGTCACGCTCCTTGCGGCAAGTTCTTCGTCTGTCCAGAGGGACCGGAGGCTCCAATCACGCATTTGGAGTCTGTTTTTGCTAACAGTGCCAAATTGAACTTAGGCTCCGGCATCCTGACGCCTGGACTAAGGTGCACCTGCAAAACACAACACACATGCATAATCTCATTTTTCGTTTTCAGTTCATCTTTCACAACCTCCTTAAAAACTGTAGAATTGCAAATATTGTACACAAAATATCATGACAACTTACCTGGCCGTCAATCACCTCAAACAGCTTCGGCTCCATGCCTGGCTGGACATTTTCCAGCCTTTGTTCGGGCACTGTTAATGTAAACATCATTGGTGAGAGACAGCTAGAAAGCAGTTCTTTACACTGACATTGCATTCACTAAATATACAGGGCGTTTTTTGTTCAACAACTACAAATTTTTCTAAAAAAAGACATGAAAGTTACGTAATTGCAGTTTGCATTGGTGAGTTATACAGCCAGACAGACATTAGGTTCGAGAGAAAGCAGCTAAAAACCGGGTATTTACCTCAAATTCACTAATTAACTTTTTTAATTTAAAGGAAAAGGTTTCTATTAGAATATTGTTGGGCATCATCGAAAACCCCCTAATCACCTATTTTTTGAAAGACGTAACGCATGTACACCATTTTACGGCGTCCTGAAAAGCCTCCTAATTTAGGCGTGAAAAAGTAGTGCCGATGTGTTATCGACTATGATCTGCGCGCAACGCAGCCCCGCTTTGAGCAGCCAAAGTGACAAATCACGCGAATCGTCATGAGAAAGCCTCCACATAAGGAAAGAGCTAAGGTGACGCAGCTCCCTTTGCCAGGATTGCGACGGCCGAAAAAGATTGTGGCAACGAGATACACATCCAAGTTAGGTGGTTTTTCACGATGCCTTAAACTGCATCACGCATGTTATATATTTATCAAAGCAGGCGATTTGCTGATTTTCAATGATGCTCTGGGGGATCGGTGGTTCTTAGGTCATCAATATGCAAAAATGTGCCCTCTGCATATTTTCCAAAATGTTAAAAAATTGTGGGGTTGGCGCTTATTGTGGAATAAGCAGATGCTCGGTATTTTAGAGTATTTCTTCCTCCTCTCACCCAGTGGCACACTTGAAAAGTCACTCGTCCAATTTAATAAAAAGCAAAGCAATTTTCTTGACTGCCTTTTGAGTGCCCATGAAACAAGATTCAGATTCTTTTCCTATACACCAACTCATGTTTACAAACAAACCGGAGCGCCCCTAGCGGACGCCACCGACGCCGCGCATGCGCGGTGGATGGTGAGCATGAAGCCCGCCGTCGCCCATAAACAAACCATTGAATTGCGTGTTGTCGGCGTCGGTGGAAGTCCCCGTGCTCTTTTTCGCGTTGGAATTGTTGATTCTACGTCCTCCTAACAATGTCTGACTACTTGAGCGGCTTCAGCAAAATTAACGAGGCAAGACTTTGCGTGAATAATGCGACGTGCGGCGATTCATTTCACGTAGACGCCGCAGAATGGCCGCTAAAGCTTGACTCCCATGATGAGATTCTGCTCGCTATTTTCAGTCGCGACGTCGCTCGGGCCGCAAGAGTGTGGACCGTAGCTGAGATGGTGGACGTCGATACTGATAACCGCAAGTAGAATCGGGCATTATAAAGTCGGTGATGGCCACTGGTAACAATGATCAACATCTTGTATCTACTGTTTACACTTAGCCTACTTACCCCAACCAACCTTCAAAAGTGTTTTGAGGCCTGCACTTAGTTCTTATCGTAATTACCGGGTGAACGTTTGGTTTACGGGCCGCTGTCGTTTGAACGAGCTGAAGACAAAAAGCAGACAAGTTTAAAAGAGCAGACGACAGTTCGAACGCATGCGAAATGGAGTGGGGGCAAGAAGCACCGCGTCCCGCGTCAACAATCCATTGGAATGTCACGTTGTCCGCGTCTGTGTGAGTCTGCATACTCTTTTTCGCGTTGGAATTGTCGATACTACGTCCTCATAGCAATGTCTTACCACTTTAATCACCTGAGCGAAATTATCAAGGCTCGTTACGCCACTCAACATTGCGTAATTAATTTCACGTGCGGCGATTCATTCGCATGAACGCCGCAGAATGGACGCCGAAACCATGATGAGATCCTTCTAGCTATTTTCGGTCACGACGTCGCTCGTGCTGCAAAAGTGTAGAAGGTAGCGGTGATGACCGGCGTTGATACTGAAAATCGGAAGCGGGAACAGACCAAGCGTAACAAGTCGGTGATGGCCACTGGTACCATGGATCAACATCTCGTATTTACTGTTTACACCGAGCCTACTTAAGTCTTTTGAGGCCTGCAATTACTTCTTATTGCAATCACCGGGTCAAAGTTTAGGCTACGGGCCGCTTTTGTTTGAACGAGCACACGACAAAAAGCAGACAAGTTTGAAAGAGTAGACGAAAGTTCGAACGATCAGGCGGCCGTGTGAATTTGAAGACGCACTGAACCCGTAGGTGGTCCGGACAACTTGGCGGTTTTCTCTTGTTCATGTTGGAACAAAACAAATACATCTGGCGACCACAAAGTGTTGTCCGCACAAGCAATCGTAGATCGACAGCTTCTGGTTTGCCCTTTTCACGGCTACTATCCACGTTCTCGGACGAACAGAGGGGGCAGAAACACATGAAAACTGATCTTCAAACCTTTCCAGACTCTCTTGGTACAGCCCCCGTCGTAGCATTTTGAGAAGAAGGCATGTTTTTTGTCTGGTTTCTTCCAAACAAACACAGGAACGCATGTCTCGCACGGCGACTTCTGCCCACCGCCCCAGACCGGAAGTGCGCCCGACGCGCCACCACCGCGGCGTGACGTAGGAGAGTTGAGTTTGTGTATATGAAACATGAAAGAAGAAAGCCTGCCTAAGCTCCCCCGCACTTTTTTTTCTTCTAAGCTACACGTAGCAGAAGCTATGAATAAGCTGAGCCAATCCAATGCCAGCTGGGAGCTACGTGACAGCACCCTCAGTGTATTTCCTTGTGCAGGCAGAGAATGCTTTAGTCGTCTGTTACAAGCAGCAAGCTATTTACAAACTAGAGCCACTGTCTATGTTCCTGGAGATAGCAGAGCATTCACTTGATCTGAAAACTCACGCAGCAAAGAAGTGAGTTAGACCTTGACGGTGACCGCGCCAGCCGCCCCCACAACCGTTGCCAGTGATGCTCACCCAAATGAAAGTAGATGTGCCATTAAAGCGCAACATTAGGCAAGGCACTCTCAGCTACCTTTTAAGTCAGTTTGTGTGCAGTAAAGATCAATTTTGTGATCTGTGCACTTTTCGGACTGCTCTATTATTCATATGTTCAATTAGTTGTACAGTTTTTGCGATCTGCAATTTTCTCAGCACTGCATGGCCGCAATGTGCAGGAAGGCCTGCAAGCCTCCAATTTGTTACCTTGCACTTCAAATCTGATCAAAGCAAATCAGTTCTATTTTTGCAACACAACATCCTTCCTCACATAGCGCAGAGCATTGGCACATAGCTAAATGAGATTACCTTCAGTTCGAACTCCGCATTACTAAAGCTTTGGTTCCCCTTGAACTTGAATTCTCGAGATTGCACTGTAATGGCACTCCCATTCCCATGAGTCTGGTCCCTTCAGGAACATGTAAAGTGGCTGCTATCAGGCTCAGTTAATGCAAAAAAGTAACAAAATGATTTTTGCATTGTTTGAAATTCCCACGCGAGGTCACGTGGCTGTGATGCCATGTGACCTCGCGTCGACCAATCAGGATTTTCGCATCACGCCACCAACGTCAGCTTTTCTGGGACACGAGCTCCTTAACGCTGTCGCGTTAAGACGCATTGCTTTTGATGCATTGCACAAAATAAATGCTTACCAGGTGGCAATGGCTCGTGCAGTACTACTGCTGGCTCATCCACTACTATCGCTGGCACAAACACTGCTGGAGCTGGTGCAGCTAGGGGAACAGCCTCCTCCTGGTGTGGCCCTAAAAGAAAAGCAGTGGCAAACATAACATAGCATTAGAGTGTGCTTAGCAATAACATCCAGAGCTGGCATAACCTACCCAAAGCCAAAGCATAAAGTCCTACAACAATCTCAGCACACTGGCTTAGCTCAATAAGGTAACTGTCAGGGCACAAGGTTTGTACAGCGGCAGAGCCCAAGTTAAACTTGGCATAAGTGGCAGAGGGAGGACGATGAGCTAAAAGAAAACTATGAAAGCGTCAACAGCGCTTGAAGGCGATCCAAAGGAAGAGCAGCCAGAAGACGGAAGCAGTGGAACTATGTTTTTAGAGTTCCCGGAGTGCGGGCCGGGACACTTGGATAAAACATGCAGCAACAGGTCTAGTGCAAAGGAACAATTATGGACGTGCACGGCACCGCTTCTTGCTTTGGTTAGGCAGGTTCTGTCAAAGAGATGCTTTTCTTATGCATACAAGACCATCAGGTCAAGACAGAGACCATTGAAAAGATGCGCAAAGAAATATGGGTATAAATGTTGGGGTCATTTTTACTGGAAAAAGTTAACAGTTTTATTGCTTCAACAAGTCTGACTTGAGAAAAACCAGAAACTGGCAAAAGCTAAAATGTTTTTCGTTACTCTGAAATCTGAGCCCTCGTAATATGGCACGCCCCCTTGGCAGTCTAAAAATTTTGATCTGAAACTATATGCACTCCTAAGTGCTACCGTAAAGCCAGTGTCCAGCACAAAATTTGGTTGAAAATTGCAAGATACATGAGCACATGCCTCCGTCATTTGGGGAACAGCTTGGTGATGATGGCAGCATCATGGACGAGGAAGGATGTGGGGGCTCTTCCTGCATTTCCACGAGCAGGCTATCCGGTGCTGAAATCAAACAAAAAAAGCACAGTTCTTTCTTTGCTTTTTATATGAGTGAGCACCCAAAACATACATGGCAAGGCACCACAGGATGCTGCAAGGCTCTCCACCACGGCAGGCGTCGCCGGCTGGTACAGCAAGGAACCTGAGGTCCGTAGCAGACAAGCATTCTCATTTGACAATTTTGTGTAGACTATTCAGCTATGCATGTTTACTTGATGACCCAGCATGACACTTGCCTTTGTACAGAGCCAGAGGAGGCTCTGAAACAATTAAATCCACACAACTAATGCAATGCTGTGTTGATTCAGGGAAGTCCTCAAGCTGGAGAATACTATACTGGCAAGAGCGAAATAATCAATCCACCTCTACAAAGCATTGTACTTAGTCCCACATCCTTAAAGGGGCCCTGCAACAATTTTTTGACTGGTTTTTCATTTGCACCGAACCTAAGCGCACTGAACGTAGTAACTTAATGAAACTTTTCTTTTCGCAAAATTCGCTTTATTTTAAAAGTTTTAGGCAAATTAGAATTACAAAAACAAGCAAAAAATAACCTCCTTCATGACGTCGGAGGTCCTGGCTTGAGTGGCCGTGAACTAGAGGAGGGATAGTGAGCTCATCGAGCGCTCACGGCTGCCGCACTCTGAGTCGACGGCTCGAGAGGGCGCCACTAAAGCGTGTGTTGGATAGGCTGTATGAAGCGGCCAGCCAGGGCGGCTCGCATTGCATTTGCTGCACGATTAAAGACTATTTCGGCATGACACTCCATTGGCCACAAACGACAGCAAACACGGGGTAAAGATCAGTACAGAACGGGAGCCACTTCGCACTGCCATACCGCCAGATGGCCTTTCTACGCACCGGGACCTTTCTACGCTCGCCGTTCATCGGCACCTCATCCCACAAGCTCTTCCTAACATGCGCCGCTTTTTCCGCCGCTTGGTGGCAGGTATGTCGACGGGTCATTTCTTGTTTCCGTACTTTATAAACTGCATTTATTTCTTTTCTGATCTAAAATACTGAACAAAAACTACTTTCATACATAATTGAAACGGTTCGCGACACTTATATTTTGTATCTCGACTAAAAAAAAGAGCTTTTAGCGGCTCTGACCAGTAGTAAGCCCAGGACCAAAAACGTCACATTTTGTGCGCTTTCGGTACCGCGGGTCGCCCTCGTCGGTGGAGGAGGTTTCCGCGTCGTCCGGTTGAAATATGACGCACTGATCTTTAGTTACTCTCTACGTGCCCGCTGGCTTGCCTGAACCCCAAGAGACGGGGAAACCGCAAAAAAGGTAGACGCTTAAATATGATTGCAGGGCCCCTTTAAAGGGGCACTGGCACCCTAAAATTCAAAATTATTTTATTGTTTCAGAAGCTTCAGGATAGCGTCGTAAACCCCCCAAAAATTGTAGCGAAAAACAGAAATTTTATAGCGCGCGAGTGCGCATTATAGATTTCCACATCTTCCTTGCCCACTTGACACCTCCTCACTTCTTCGTTGCAATGACGTAAAGAATACAACATTTAACATTTAATAGCGATACTCGTGAAACATATTTTTTAAGGCTATTTCGAACAAACCCGGCCCATTGTTTCGAAATTAATGAAATCAAAGCCGGGAAGTGTTAGTGACAACCTCAGTCATCTCTTTCCGTTTTCTCCCCAACTCCCAACGGTCATTGGAAAAGGTAGCGTAAGAGAGCGAGGAGCCGCCGAGTCGCCATGGAATGTGGAGAGGATCCGCGGAGGCGGAAAGAGCATACGAATGATGACAGGGCAGAGATAAAAAAACAAGGCGTCGGTGCTTGGTGGGAATATGCGCCATTGATGCGCGCATTGATGCACAAATAATTAGTTCCGAAGCCTCAGATTTTGAGGATGATGTTAAAGGATAAGTGCAAAGAAAAAAAATATTTTTTTTAACAGCCTAATTTGGACAAGCATGTAAAAAAAAAATTTCCGTGAGAAAAAAAATTTTTACAGCAAGATTTATTGCGTGAGACCTATTTTAGTTTGCGGCTATTTCGCCAGTTTTAAATCGCGTGCCACAAAGTTGGTGTTCTGAGACCTTTAGCCCCAATTGGCTGCTACACTGCTCATTGGATTAAGAGGTTGATTGACAGCTTAGAACTTGTTTGTTAAACCTTTGTTATATGTAGTAATTTCCTTTTGAGCAGCATATTTTTACGTTTAAAGAATAACCCCTGTGATGATTTATCATCTTCGTATGCTCGTCTTGTAAACCTTTACAAAAGGTTTACAAGACGGGCACTTTTGTTTGGATTCATACCATAACAAACAAAAGCTTCGCCATTCTTTCATGGCCGCCGAAGTCTCTGCTCCCGCCTGTCCCGCCTACCTCAACTAGTCGTTTTGCCGAAGTGATCGACCGGCACCATGTTTAACGTGCGTTGCTGCCAGATCTTACCGGAAGTCGAGACGCTGCGTCATTCAACTCCGCAGCCAAGTCAACCCAAGAGCAAATCCAAGGGTGAGGGGCAAGGCGTGCTTCTCCTCCGCGGGGGTCGAAAGAGCGGGAGTATCAAATGTGGAGAGGTTCTGACTCCGACTAAATTACGTCCCGTGGCGTAAATATTGCTAAAAGAATTTTTTTTTTTTGCGGAACAATTGTTTTGTGACATGCTTGTCCCAATTAGGCTGTTTAAAAAAACACTTTTTTTCCTTTGCAGTTACCCTTTAAGGCATCATTTTCGGTCGTATGAGCCATTAAAAAAAATTACATTTTGGGGGTGTCAGTGCTTTTTAAGTAGGACAGGCAATTTACCTGCGAAACTTGTATATTTGGTTAAGGCGTGTGAAATTATCTGCACCTGCATTTGATGGTAGTGCCACCAGCTCCTGTAGGACACCTTGGGAAAGACCTATACCCAGAACAAACATTTAAATAAATAAGACACAAAAGCCGCAGTTACATGTATACAACAGAAGTAAAAGACACAGGAAGAGGACTGGCATGGACAAGTGTCTGTACCAGCCCTGAACTCGACCCCACCCTCTTGCAGTAGGCGAGGTGAAAGCTTTACTAATCTTACCTGCAGTAGAAGTTGATGGCAACGAAATAAATTCCGCCACCACAGCTCCTTCAAGGGGGCTTGGCGGCAAGGCTCTTGGAGTGCCCTATCCCTGGCGATTTCTGCCCAACAATACAAGACAGTGTTGTTACCGAGAGCCGCACTTCATTGTTCTCATCCGGGTGCGAAACGTATACACACCAATCTTGTCAAGTAGAGCCAGGTGAAGGCGCTTGCAGGTTGTTTCAGACTTGCGGAGCTTCGCTTTTACTATCTTGAGCTCCTCTTCCTTGGCTCGCAACAGCTCCTTGGCTCCATCTCCCACCGCTCCATCTCCCACGGCATCTTTCCCACAACTTGACATGGCTGTACTGGGTGTGGACTCCTAGATATTAAGAGCAATAATTAGATGTAAAAAGAAAAAAACACATTGAGCAGCATTGATGCTATAATCTTAAGGTTCTGGATTTGTGTTGCTGCTTTGGCAACTACAATCATGGAATAACTGCATTAGCCTGTTTCCTTACCACTGCTGCTTTGGCATTTCGGTTGAAAGTCGACAGAATGCTTGAGAGCTGAGCATGTTGGGCCTCTGCCTTTCTCTTCCGTTTAAGTTGCCTTGCATCCTATTGATTGAAATAGAATTTGGTTATAATACCAACAAGAAAACGGAAATTCGTAAGATTACCTTGCTTGTAGCAGAGGGATTCTTGGGTTGGGGCGACTTGCTCAAAATAATCCGTGGCAAAGGTGACCTGCCACGCTTCAATGTCATGTGCAGGCTATCCAAGGTCTCTGAAAAACAAAAGATCACATATCAGTTTAATCCACCCGGACTTTGTACCAGGCTAGTTTAACTTCAGTCATCCGAGTGCTGCAAACCTGATTGCATAGCACAAGCGCCAGATTCGGCAAAGACAGGTGTCTGGTATGCATGGTCTTTAGTATCTTCCCTAATCATTTCTTCCGTTTCAAGCATATAGATTACCTGGTATGGGCAGCTGAAACTTCTTGCGAGTATCCTGTCACCAATGAATATATGTACGTGGTTTGCCTTCTCGGCTGGTTGGTGCATGATGGTGGAACAGTCGTGCTCTGTAAACGTCAACTTTAGTTGTGAAAGCTACAAAGCAGCTAAAGAAGTTGACATTTACACAGCTCGACCACTCCACCACCAAGCACCAACCAGCCATGGCGCAAGGCATAGATACTTATGCACCGGTGACAGAACACTCGTGAGGAGTCTTAGCTGCCCATACCAGGTGATATATGGGCTTCCAAGGGAGAGAATGAATAGAAGAGGTACTAAAGACCGCGCACACCAGACATCCGTCTTCGCCAAATCCAGTGCCAGTGCCATGCAGTCGGGTATGCAGCACCGAGCGCATACGTCATTTCCTTTTTAACCGGACAGTAAGCATGCGCAGGGAGGTTCGCGAGGTCGCCGAACTGGTCTGGTTGATCGGGCCGTCGAGTTGGATCTGTTCAGATGCGTCGGTTGTTTACGCAGGATTCTGACGGCTCGAATGCTTCTCCCTCGCGTGGATCAGGGATACAAAGCCAGGACTGGAGCATGGTAAATCATAAGCGCTGACATCTGTGATCGTGTGAGGAAGAACGAGAAAAAGAACGACAGAAAATCCGAAGGCAGACGCAAGGTTAGGCCTGCTCATTCTGCAGCCAATGATTGTTTACCTTTTTACACTGCATGCCGCTGGCGTTCTCTCGTACAATAAAGCAAGAACAGATTAGGCAACGACTGTGCATGTGATGGTTTGTTACCTCTTTGTGTTTATTCAAGTCATACCAGCAATCTGAACTCCACCGATGGCGATCGCTGTGCGTGCCCCGCCGCATCGAGGCGGCCGTAAGGTATGTGACGGTGGCGAACGCGGACGTCTTCCTCATTATTCGTGACACGGGCTCCACGGTACAGACATTTTCGCCCGGCCTGTGTCGCGTGTTATTTCTGCAGCTAAGCAGTGACAGTTGTCACCGGTCGTCGTAAAGATCAGTCGGCTGAGGCGTTGGTGGGTTTGCCAAGCTCGAGCAGAGGCCATTTGAACGGGCCAGGGGAAGCGGGGAGGGGGGAGGCAGGGGGCTCCAAAAATGCGAGTTTTTCTTCCCCTTGTCGATTCTGAGCGGGTCCCACGGAGCGGAATTTCGGCTCCCTCGCTAGTTTTTGGAAAGCGCTCGGGATCTACGAGTTTAATTCACCATTAGACTAATCGGCGACCCGTGCGTCTCTAGTTATTATAGCTGATTGTTCGCGGTGGTCTACGCAAGCTATCACGGCATCTGGGTTGGAAAACAACGCTCCTACCATGAAACTGCGACCGCCGGCACTACACACAACGCGAATATCGCAAAACCCGAGCTGCCGTGCCGGCCGCCGGCAAAATATCCACTTTGTTCGAAGAAAGGAAACAACAAAGCGCGGGAGATGGCACCGTGCAACATACGATAGCACACTTGTGAAATTTAATACGTCCGCATGCTTCAAATAGTCTACTACAGCAGTGGCGTCACGAGGGTCAGCGGCACCCGGGACGGTAGCCCGCCGCGACACCCCACGCTCTCGCGTGGCCCGCCGCTCCTCTCCCCCCTCCCCCCCCCCAACCCCCACTCTCGTGGCCCGCCCGCCCCCCCCCTTCCCCTGTGACGCCACTGTACCACAGTAACTTATTAAAACAGCAATGCTATCACTTACCTGCCATTTCGTTCACGAAGGCCGGGTAATAGCCCTCGTCTTCACCCTCTTCGCCACGCCAATACGCCTGTACCCTAATCAACTTGTCGAAGTCACCTGCTGCCTTCGGACTGAACTCTTTTATCAATGAAACAGGAACAATGGCACGTTGGCCGTCTTGTTCGTAACGAACGTACGCGAACATGCTACGAGCAGTACGAGGTTCAAAGAGAAAGACAAACAACGTAAACAGACCAAGGTAACAAAGCAACAAGCTAGGCGGATTGGATGGGATTGGCTGAACGAATAAAACATTTCTGAATTGGCTTACTTCGGACCTATATCCATATACACTAAATATTTTTTTCTTTAGGCGTCATTATTTTGACCACATATTTGCTAAGGCAGCTTATATTCGGTTCAGCAAGCACAAACACATCATGATCAATAAGCATATATTGTTTATCGACATAGCAGTTGGGCAACGCTGGGTGTGGCTTGCGTCGTCTGCTCCCAAACTCAATTGTCCTCGAAACGAAAGTAAGAAGCAGTCTGCGCGTTTCTTCGCATTCGTGGATCCACGCTCACTAGCAGTGCTCTCCGCATTTCACGTTATTCTCTTAAAAACTTTGTACTTTGAATCGCTGGACGCGATGTATAATATCACATTTCGTTAATTTCAATAGCAATATGACAAGTCTTCCATCATATAAGCGACGGAAGCGGTACCTTGATGTGGGCGAAGAATTGCTGATTCCCAAGTCGACGTATTACCGCCGGCTGAAAGAAGCAGGAAGTTTAGATTCGCGGGCTCCGATATCAGAACCAAGTTCACCAGAAATATCCGATGGCTCCATCATTGGTGGCGATCTGGAGAGCGAAGACGAGCAAGAGCCGATCGACGGATCCGATAGCAGCCAAGATGTATGCGCGTCGTCCCCGGTGCCGCCAGAATTGGCGATCGACTGCGGTAACAGCCAAGATCTGTGCGCTTCATCCCCAGTGCCGGCAGAAAGAAGCGTCAATGAAGACACCATGAGTGACTCGGCGAGTGATCGCGACTTTATCGAGACGTCTGACGATGAGTGCAGCGCGGCCAGCGACTTCGACGAGGAGCTGCCCGACTTCCAGCCAGGGCCAGTGTTCGAGGACATACTCTCGTCGTGCTTCGAACAGTTCGGAGCGGAAAAACTGCCGAACACAGAGACGACCAAGGCAGGAGCGATTGCCATGGTAATGTCATTTATCGCAGGAAATGGGTTAACTTGGACTGCGCTTGGGCAGTGTGTCTGCATGATTAATACCATTTTCGGCAAAGATGTTCTGCCTCAGACGAAGTATGTTTTTCGGAAACTCTGGGCTGGCAAAACTAAGGATCTGGTGAACTACCACTACCTCTGCCCAAGTTGTGAGGGCATGATGAAGATGGAAGGCGCAGCAGGGCATTGCGAAGTCTGCCAGCAGAAGGCAACTCAAAAGAAGCTAAGGGCGCAAGGCTCATTTTTCATGATGCTGGACATGGAAAAGCAGGTAAAGTTCCTTATTGGCAAGACCAAGGATGCCCTCGGGGAGAGCCTGCTTCGACCTGCTGCAAGCCCCGATGACCCCATCACAGACATCACCACGGGCAAGGGATACCGAAAGATGCGTGAAGAGGCTAAGTTGGCAGTCGATGACTTGACGCTGACTATCAACACGGATGGTAGTCCCGTCTTTGAGTCCTCAAAGACCTCCGTCTGGCCCATCCAGTTCGTCATCAACGAGCTGCCACCTCATGTGCGCTTCAAACATCCAACCCTTGCCGGCCTCTGGTTCGGGAAAACTCACCCAAATATGCAGACTTTCATCGGCACATTTGTGAAAGCAGTGAACTCCATGCAGCCCGTCAAGTGGAAGCATGGGTGCCACCTGCACCAGTCCAAAGCCTTCGTCCTCTGCTGCTCCGTGGATGCCCCGGCACGAGCAGCAGTTCAGAACATGGTGCTGTTCAACGGTTACCATGGCTGTCCATGGTGTCTAATCACGGGCGAGTACCGTGAAGGTAGGGAATGATTATATTTCTACGGCGAGCAAGTCGTCTCCTTCTCGTGGAGAGGGTAGAGGAGGTGTCAAGAGTGACGTCACGACGCCGCATTCTGATTGGACGATGCTGACATGGGGAAACATAGCTTTGTCGTCTGCTAGTCATAGCAGTGGCTGCCCTGCCTGCCTTGCCTGTAAGAGATCCACCGATTCTGTATGAACTAGGACTCTATTTTCGTCAAACGGCAGGGGAAATAGCTCGAAGGGCAGTCTGAATTAATTTATTTATGCTCTGTGCGCTAGCGTGTAGTGGAACGGTAAAGCCGAAATCTGTTTCTCATATTTCAAAGTTTGACACAACTGAACTGTACAATAAGAGGAGGGGAGAGTGACGTAACTATTGACACCTCCTCTACCCTCTCCGCGAGAAGCTGACAACTTTCTTGCTGTATTGAGTGAACAGACCTGTATAGCGATGATTTGGGTGGCCTGCAGTAATGAGACAGATATGTATGCAATGCTTTGGATTAATTGAAGTTGTCTTTCACAGGGAGCATGCGCTACATCGCTGATGAGCCTCCAGCTCTCAGGTCATCAGCTATGGTTTCCCGCGACATGCAGCTGGCGCTGGCATTCAAGGATAGTGTCAATGGCATCAAAGGCCCTTCGGCAATGATGAACCTCCCAGGTGCGTCTCTTTTTGCTGTTTATCTTCCCCGAGTGTCTTTTTAAGCACAAAATATGTTTGTGGGCTGGTTTCAGCACTTATACACCGACGCTTTGATCTCACTTTGAACGGTCTGAAAAAATTGGTTTCTCAATGTATTTGCTGGAATTTAGTACAGAGGTGCGGCTAGGTGGTGCAAGCATGGAGTCAAAATATCAACTGATGAACTTTCCTCGTTCACGAAAGAAAAATGAAGAACCTCTCTTGGGCGGTCTACAGCGCCGTTTTGCAAGTGACGCAGACGATGCTTGTTCACTTGAAGACGCTGCCAACAGATGGCGCAACTGCATCGAAAGCACGCGGGGTGGTCTAATTCGGGTTTTGATAGCAGATGACTTGGCGAAAGTTTCTCAGTTGTGCCATTGTCGGCGGCGTCTCTTAGTGAACGAGCTCCGACTGCGTTACCCACAAAATGGCAGCGTAGATTGCCCAAAACAGTTTTCTTTTTTTAATAGTTCTTGAACGAGATAAGTTCATACGTTAATATTTTAACACTATGCTTGCACCACCTAGCCGCACCTCCGTAGTAAATTTCCGCAGAGTACGTTGAGAAACCGATTTTTTCTGAACGTTTGAATTGAAATTGAAGAGTTGGTGTACATGCTGTAGTGACATCTTCCTGAATCCTGGGAAAACGAAAGTCTGCAGCGGAATTGTGTCGTTCGAGACAGAAGTCCATCAGACAAAATGTTAATGCCTTAAAAGCTCTGGAGAAGGCGTAGATTGAACCGGGGTCTTTCGTGTTGTGAACCTGATGCTGAACTAGCTGCGCTAATAGAGGGCACAAGGAAAGCGAGCTCGCTATGTCATCTCTCAGCTGCTGACAGTTCCGAATGCACTGATCTAAAGTAAATTTTTGTAACTTTAAGTTTAAGAGCCTACCCGTGTCCAGTGCTGCTCTGTCTGTGTTGTCGCTTGATAGGACACACTGGGGTAGCTAGGATCCAGTCGAATAAGATTTCAAACATTGTCACACTCACTGCAGATGGTGCGAGTGTGTGCACGAGCAACACCACCTACACTCATATCACCTCAAGAAAGGAGTATGTTTTGTGCATAATTCCTGTGCTGCACAAAGTAATTCTTACAAGAGTTGGTTACCAAAGACAGAAACAAGACTCTTTTGCATTTGCAATGTGCACAATTTGACAAAATGACAAATACCTCGTTCTGTATGCACCCTTAGTATTTTAACTAACTGCATAAAAGAAGTTAATATCGCTCCGCAAGATGCCTCACTTTTTCATTATGGTTCTTGAGCGGGAAATGAGTATAGACAAACTTCAAGCCTCACCGCTGAATTTTCAGTGTCACCTAAAATATGTTGGCACAGGGCCCACTTTGAACATGAGTGCCACGCCAGCATTTGGCTTAAACTCATATTGCCGCGTGTGCGTTGTGGTCGACAAGTGGTATAGCACCTGACTATCACGCAGAAGTCCCGGGTTCGAATCCCGGGACTGGATAACACTTTTGTTAATTCGTAAAACCCGTGGTTCTCGAAAATTGGAGAATGTTGTCGTTTGTTCTAGATCAGAATGTTCTAGTGCCAAATATTGTGGTAGGAATGTTCCAGAAAATGAAATGACTATAAAAGAAGCTCCGCATGGCCGTATGAATTCATTCCATCGCCAGCGCTCGATCCTGCTGTTATGCCGAGATTCGACGCCTGCGACGCCCTGTTATTCCCTTTTATTTTGGGCAAAAGTTCGCCCCCATTAAACATTCATTTTCTTCACTCATTTTTTGCCTCGCCAGTAGTTCTTCGTGACAATATTCTTACTGATTAGTCTGGCCCGGATATATAAGCACTAGAAATGTTCAAAATAGGCAGGTATTTAGGCTCCAAAACCCCGATATAGGGAGTGAAAAAGGCACATTAAACTTGGCATCGATTCTGTTAACTGCGCCGCAAGAAAACATTACATAATACCACAAAGGGTAACGCTTTTGCTGATTTAAAACTGAACAAGCAATTTAAGTTGCTACAGAAACAGAATGTCACGGCAATGATAAGAAAAGGCTAGCCCTCCCCTGCCTCACACCAATGCTCGGAACTACTGAGTTTCGTGAGAGCGGACTGGCAATGAATGACATATTCAGGATTTCAAACAAAGCTTCTTCTATTCTTCCCAAGCATTGCTTTGTACTTTCACTAAGTTCTTTCAAAGTTACTCTATGTCAGACTTGTGCATGTGAAGCACAAATCTTCATCTGGACTAAGCTCTTCTTCTTGAAGGAATTAATCTTTTTCAGTTAGTGCACTTCTTTCTTATCTTTAGCAGAGTTGAAAGTTCCTGAATTCTTTTTGTCCCTCCATTTTACTAGTGGTACTGGTACCCTGCCTGTCAGTTTGAAGTCCTCCTTGTACATTTTCCACTTGTGAGCGGAGATTGCTGAAGCGGTCTTCGCTCGTGGGTGCAAGCAGAATGAAATATTTTAAAAATAGCTGTGTGCTAGAAAAGCGAACAAAGACAAGATAAGACCTTTTATTTGGCATAATATGTGCAAAAATATTTTTAAAGAATGGTGCTTTCTGAAGGGAATTAAAAAAAGGCAGGGACACTTTAAAAGGCCCTACTGATTAGACATGAGTCCCAACCAAATGCTGACGCAGAACTCACGTCCAGTCTGTGCAAAGTGCTACCTTGTTCAAGGTGATAACGAAAATCCAGCACTGGGGCTTTAAGCTTGACTAGGCAGTGTTGGCAGGAGGTGAGGGGGAGAGAGAAGTACATACTGTGGGGGGTTTGTGCAAAGCCGCAGGGTCAAAGCTGGGACTATCAACAGCTAGAGAAGCAAACTTGGTGTTTCACTCCCGCTGGAGTGAAACTTTCTTTGGTGGGGCTTTCTTTCGGAGATGACGAGAGTGT
This sequence comes from Ixodes ricinus, assembly GCA_037355805.1. Classification (NCBI taxonomy): domain Eukaryota; kingdom Metazoa; phylum Arthropoda; class Arachnida; order Ixodida; family Ixodidae; genus Ixodes; species Ixodes ricinus. The sequence continues at coordinate 26,121 of JAZHYW010032984.1, read as the reverse complement.
TTGCGTCGTCGATGCACAAAATGTGCACCAAGTTCATTTATACAGCACATTCGGTCACAAGTGTCTTTGCCACAACAATGCAGGAACTGGGGTAAATTGTTTTGTATTTTGGGTTATTTTAAATTATTTATATTTTGAGAAAATGTTAAGTTCACAAATTTTTCATGCAGAAAAATCCTAAAGCATTGTATATCTAGTCTCTTTGCAATGCCACAAGCTGGGATCTCACATTTTACTAAATAACTAGCCATCTCAAACCTTTTGGATGGATACTTGAAGCAGAATTATAGCTCAAGTGCAGTACGGCTGGTGACCACCTGAAGCTCGTCAATACGGCTCACAGATCGTTATTTATAGTGACCACACCCCGGTTCCTTTCAGAGGTCATATGGAATTAATGGGGGATGTTTGCTTGCTCGCAGGTTTTGATCTCGTCACTGGGTACAGTGTCGAGTACATGCATTGCGTGCTGCAGGGAGTGGCAAGGCAGGTGGCTGAACTGCTTTTCTCCTCGTCAAACTCAAACCAGCGTTTCTACATAGGTACAGTACCTATCCCCCATACCTCTTGTGCTTACGTTCTTCCGAGTTTTGCGAATGCTGACCAGACAAACTTCCTTCTGGTTTTGAATTGCAGGAACTGCGACCACTTTGGCGAGGGTCAACGCTAGGCTTCTCTGCATAAAGCCTCCACACTGCATCACCAGGCTTCCTCGGTCACTGTGTGAGCGGAGCTACTGGAAGGCATCGGAGTGGCGCCACTGGCTGCTCTTCTACATGCTCCCCTGCCTGCAGGGCATTCTCCCAGTAGACTACTGGAAGCTGCTTGCAAAGCTCTGTGAGGCTGTCCACATTCTTTTGAGGGACAGCATCGCTCTTCATGAGATCCATCAGGCAGGTAAGTTGGCACTCAAGAATAAGAATAAAATTTCAAAAACTAATTATTTTTGCTTTGGACGACTATTATGCTACCAGTCATGGAATGCTAATAAAAGTGTTACTGCAGACAGGAGTTATGAAAGTCGTGATAATAACAGAGGGGATGTTCGTACGCATTGCAACAGTTGCCATGTAATGTCTATATTTCACAGTATATTGTCCCACTAGCTTCGGGCATTGCACGAAATAAGTATGCTAATGGAAAAAATGTGAAGCAGCATTTCAATGGGCAGGGAGGGTGACGATGTATCGGAGTAGTTTCCATCTGGTGATTGCAATCAGTTATGTAGAGCTGGAATGTTTGATATGTCTTTTAATCACCCAGGCACGTAGCCACAAAGGAGGCCCTTGGGGCCCGGCCCCCACCCCTCCCCGAAATCTTCCATTTTGTGGAGACCTCCTCTCCCCCCTCCCCCTCATCCAGCATTTTGTCATTGCCCCCCCCTCCCCAAAACAAAATCCTGGCTACGTGCCTGTAATCACCCATAAGCGCATGTTGTGTGGCATTTGCTAAGCTTTTATGAAATGAGTGGTGTTCCCAAAACACACAAATTCCCTCGGAGATCACATTGGTCACTGAAGTGGCTTCTCACTCGGCAAGGGATACCAGCGGCTGAGGTGCTACTGGTCCACACCTCAAAGTACATGGTGCAAAAGCTTGTGCTGCACCACCTAGAGATCTCACCCCTGCCCATATTGACCTGGGTTAACTTGGTACCAGCGTGTGGTCATGTATCGCTACTGCATGGCGCACGTTAGAGGGTGGGCATGGCTTAGGACCTCGGCCTGGCGGTTATACTGAACCGAAAATATTTGTTTATCGACAGCATAGATATCAGCTGGCCCCTTCAGGCAGACTAACTTCCCGCTATCTACATTTTCGCGCAACAAATCATCCCCATCAGACAATCGCACCCAAAACTTGCACTAGTGTGGAAACGCTTATCATTTGATGAGTTTGTTCCACTGTACTCACTGTACCCGTGCATGCGCACTTGCCATATAGCAGCGAGTTCGTTTCTCCACTCCCTAAGTGGCTGCACTCACCGAATTTGCTTCTGTGCCAGCACTCTCAGGAAGCTGCACTCACTTGAACCAAGAAAATCGGGCATGCACCAGAATGCAATCCCATCATGCATTGCTCAGCTTGCCTATTTTGAATACTTGCGAAGGAGGAAACCCAAATCGAAAGTCTTTAGCTGCACCACTCGGGATGAATATGTCACGTAAACCAGCACTAGCAGCAGCGCTACTCGAGTCTACTTCCTTTGATAGCAGATATGAAGAGCTTTTTCAAGTGATTGAGAACAACATAAGACTGATATGTCTAAAAACTGTCAATTTTCTGTTACGACAATGAGGGGCGTGATGCTTGGATCTGGAATGCAGTGCCTCAATGCTTGATCGGCAGTTATGAGTGTACAGCCACAAAATGCGTCACAATTGCAAAAATAGCGGCTGTGTTCATTTTTTTAAACAAACAATAACAATGATTTGAAATTTTTTTTTAGAATGTGCGTTTTTAGATGCCTTGGGGTCCTGACATATTACTCAATTTTTTATATAATTTTGTGATGCATATTTTTGAACCTGCGAATAAATTGGCACTACCGAAACTAACCGTCCGAGTGAAGTCAAGTGAGAGTAGTTGATCTCGCATGACGTCACACTTCTACGTTATGCTAGGCTGGAAGGTCGCTGCGCGTTCTCGGTACAATTTTTCTCGAAACTGTTTAATTAATTTGTGCAACACGCAGGTATCGGTTCGGGCTAAAACTTGGTCAACATTACCTAGATCAGTGGTTCTCAACCATTGATGTTTCGGGGACACCGTTTGTGGTGAGGGGTACGGAAATGTATAGATTAATGAAAATAAAAATTTAATAAATCAATATAACAAAGTTCTAGAGCGAAGTAGACTTCTCTCATTGGCATACACTTGAGAAAACGCAACTGAAAGTTGGAATGTTTCTCTCCAAACTACACGAAGACAACCTTTAGTGCCGGGTTTGACTAATGAGGCAGGGCTTCGAGGACCCCTAGAATGCCTTCGCAGACACCAAAGGGTCCGCGGACCCCAATTTGAAAACCACTGACCTAGATCAGGCCTGAGGCCTATTTCAATCGTAAAACAAAGTTTCTAGATCGTCTTCATTGTCCCTTTAAGGGTTATGCTAAACATTATCCGTAAATTTGCGTTGCAAGTGTTCAGAACTGTTACTTCTGGTTCTACTGTAGTCGGATTATGCCGAAAACTTGTGTAGTCTGCAAAATCTCCAAGACAATGAAGTGCTTCATGGTGATTTCTATTGCAAATAGAAACAATTCTCACTGCCCTGTCGCATTCCCACCTGCCCTGTTGCCTCGCACTGCACTTGTTTTGGTTTGTGTCATGAATTCTGCATACCCAGTGTTCTCCTCTCCACTCTTCTAAGTTTTTGCACATTTCATAAAATGTTTCAAGAATGTATGGATATCCGTCATCACCACTGCACAGACATTGCAGGAACACTGTAGACAATTTAAAACTATTTGAAGTATTTCTAACTTTAAATATTTTTAAATATTATAAGAAATTTGCCTTTCAATAGTGATTGTGAAGAAATCAGAACGCTATATGTATTAAGCTATTTTTTGCACCTTTTCCTGCAAAATTAAATATCTAAGAAACCAGTCAACCAAAATTACTGACACTATGCTGCATCACCCTCACATGAAGGAAGGTGCATACCAGGGCCGTTCAAAAAGTATCCGACCTGAATTTGTTCCGCGGAAACGAATGAAATGCGGACAGTGCCTCTGGTGGGGAGGTGTACTCAGTTTCGGGTCTACCAATACGAGGTCTGTTCAAAAAGTATCCGACTTGTATTTGTTCCTCGAAAACAAATTAAACACAGACACTGTCTTCTGGTGGGGAGGTGGAGGGAACATTAATGGGCATGCTTGAATTTTATCAGGCCTGCAAAAAATGTGAGTCACTGGCAGTCAGCCCCAAGTGAGGAAGTGTAGTCAGTGCTCGTTGCTTTTTCCCGTATCTCGCTCCTTTCAGCGGCATTTTTATCATGGGGAAGAGCCAGAAATCACAAGGAGCCATGTCGGGAGAGTACGGAGCCTGATTCTGGCCAAAAAACTCTGAATCAGATGCGAAAAACGAGCTGGTGCATTGTTTTGATGCAGCTCCATCGTGAGCAACTTTAGCACAAATTTCTCAGAAACTCTCTGCAGAGCCAAATGCTCCTTCAAAATTGAATTCACCGAATCGGTAATTCCTCCCACCTCAGTCACAAGTTCTTGAATAGTGTTTCGATGGTCCTGCATGACCCAACTCCGCACTTGGTCAATCACCTCATTATTTCTGCTTGTTGAAGGCCTTCCGGGACGTGCATTGCTCCCCACTGTCATGCGACCATCTTTGATCCGGTAGTACACCTCTTTAATATTTTGTAATGCCCATGGCATCGCCGCCGAAATTCTGGTGAATATTTCTGTTTCCACTTGAGTGTTGCAAAGCTTCCACAAAAATTTGATGCAATACCTCTGTTCAAGCTGTTTGGTTGTTTTGCGGAAAAACAAAAAAAAAACGACGAGCACTGATTACGATCATCTGGTGGGCTGGTTGGTTGATCATTATGTGGAATTAACAGCGCAAATACGAGAAGGAAGGATAGTCGAGGGAGACAGGATAGAGCGCTGACTAACAACTGACGTTTATCATCCTTTTCTTCTTGTATTTCTGCCGTCAATTCCACACAATGAGCACTGACAACACTTCCTCACTCAGAGGCTGACTGCCCGCGACTCACATTTTTGGCGGGCCTGATAAAATTCATGCATGCACATTAATGTTCCCTCCACCGCCCCACCGGAGGACGCTGTCTGCACTTCATTTGTTTCCGTGGAACAAATTCAGAAACGTAGAAAAATGTTTGAACAGCAGCAGAGGCTTTATTACACAATGTTTCGGGAAGAGACTTTCCTTCCTTGAAGAAGGGAAGTCTCTTCCCGAAACGTTGTGTAATAAAGCCTCTGTTGCTGTTCAAACAGACTTCCCTTCTTCAAGGAAGGAAAGTCTCTTTCCGAAACGTCGTGTATTGAAGCCTCTGCTGCTGTTTAAACCTTTTTCTGAGTTTACGACTTTCTTGGTGAAGACTCTTAATACAGTTAAACAAATTCAGGTCAGGCGTGTAACGTGCGCGGATTTCGACGGTGTGTATGTGCGCGTGCCGGGTCATCTTCGTGCCGCGTTGTGCACGCGACGAACTGTGTGTGCGCGCGCGTCATCTTCGTGGCGCGTGCCACGCGCCCAGCAACAAAGAAGAAAAAGAGAAGGAAGGCGGAGAACAGAAAATGGAGTGTGTTCGAGCGGGCAGACCAGCGTGTGGAAGGGAACCGCCGGGCGTCCAGACCCGGGTTCTTCAAGGCTTCCACCTGGCCTGACCTCCGGCTCCCGCAAGGCCTTCACCCGAGTTGAAGGCAGGTGCACGTGTTGCGGAGCACACCTCAAGACCACAGCGGCCCCGTCTATTCCAACACGCCACCCCAGACGCCGACGCCGTGCCAACGCCGCCTCCGACCCACCGGCTTCAGGCTGAACCCTGGACTTTCCGGTACGTGCTCTGTCGCCACTCCAGCGCACTACGCCTCGCAAGACCCAACGCCCCGAAACAAGAAAGCGATAAGTTGTTACGGTGAACTTTCCGGCTGCCTTTAGCGAGCAGCATTGACGCAGTGTGCCGACATCGCGAGAACAATCCGTCGAACGTGCATTCCTGTAACTATTTCCCTAAGTCATACCATTCGTTGTTTTTCGTGTGTAAATTTAATTAGTGTGTTTTCATCTTGGCTTACTGTTTTCTAATATAACGCTGTTTTCTACTTCAAACGGTCTCGTCTTTCTTAATTCATGTACATGTTACACTCGATTCCTCACAATTGGCGTCCGCGACAGGACGAGACCGTTTGAATCTTGTGGTGCATAACAGTAGAAATGGAGACGAGGGAAATCATATCGCTGGGCCAAGCGCTGGGTCTCGCAGGAGATGACTTACGCAAATGGGTAGAGGCGGAACGAGCGCGTGAACGGGACGCGAAGATAGCGGAAAGAGAAGCGACAAAAGAAAGACTAGACGCCGAACGAGCGCTGGCTTCTCTTGAGCAGGAAACTCTCCGGCTAAAGCTTCGCTTGGCAGAGGCTGCAATCCCAACAGCATCCGCCGCCGCGGGTGACAACGGTACCGGATCAGAACCGTCGTTCATGATAAACCCGCATAAGCTAATCCCAGCATTTGACGACAAACGCGATGATCTGGACGCGTACCTCAAACGGTTCGAACACATCGCCGTGGCGCACAGCTGGCCAAAGGAAAAATGGGCCACTGCTTTGAGTATGTGTCTAGGCGGGGAGGCACTGAAAGTTTTCGGACGATTATCCCCGGAGGATTCAATGAAATATGATCAGGCCAAGCTCGCGCTACTCCAACGCTTTCGCTTCACAGCGGAAGGCTACCGTGAAAAGTTTCGCGAGAGCAATCCCGTAGACGGTGAAACTGGAAAGCAGTACGCCGCGCGACTCTCCAGTTTTTTTGATCGCTGGATAGAAATGTCCGAAACGGCCACAAACTTCGAGAGTGTACGAGACATTGTTGTCGCAGAACAGTTCCTCAACAACTGCCACAGCCGGCTAGCTCTGTTTCTCCGAGAGAGGAAGTGCAAGACGCTCAGCGAGATGGCAGAAGTGGCGGACGGCTTTCTCGAAGCACAGCGAGAGAGAAACCTACTTGTGTTCCGGGGAACGTACGAGTCGGGGGACACGAAACCGAAGGATGGCAATTTCTTCAACAAACCTCAGATTAAATGTTTCGTTTGTAATAAGACGGGGCATAAAGCATCAGACTGCCGCTCGACATCACAGGAACTCTTCTGCGTGCACTGTCGTCGCAAGGGGCACGACTTGAAATCGTGCAGATGGAAAGACGGCGGCCAGAATGTGTCTTCCTGTTGTATATCTCATCAAGACATGAGGAACAAGTCGCGGCAGGCTTCTGAACATGAACTGGAGAAACAAGATGAAGGGAACAAGGATCCCAACGTGGTTCAAGAAAGGTCGACGGCACATTATGACATGCCCGTCTTGGAAGGGGCACTGTTCGGCCAGACTGTTTCGGTATTACGAGACACAGGGAGCAACACCTTAGTTGTACGTCGCTCACTTGTCCCTGAGGTAGCATTTACGGGGACTACCGCCACACTAAAGTTGGTGGATGGCCGCAGCATCAAGGTTCCGGAAGCGAAAGTTGACATCGCCTCCCCTTATTTCGCCGGGACCGCGATCGCAAAGTGCCTGGAGGATCCTCTTTACGATGTTATAATCGGAAATGTTCCCGGCTCACGCGAAGTCTCTTCTCCTGACTCGGAGTGGAAGAGATTGTTGCAGGTTCCTGATCATCCTGCAAGCGGAACCATGAATGACGAAAAACCGAAACATAACGCAATCTACTTCGATCCTGGCCGGAGCAAGCTTTACTGGGCAAAGCCGAAAAGCGCCCATCGTCGACATTGGCTCCATCCAGGTGACAACGAAGAAACCCGTGCTCGCCGAGCGGGTGCTGGGCACCGTCCAGTGGTTCAACGTAAAGGACGGCTACGGCTTCATCAACCGCAACGACACGAGGGAAGACATCTTCGTCCACCAGACCGCGATCACGCGGAGAAACCCGCAGAAGTTCATGCGCAGCCTTTACGAGGGTGAGACCGTCGAGTTTGACGTCGTCGTAGGCGAGAAGGGCCGCGAGGCCGCCAATGTGACAAGTCCCGACGGCGAACCTGTGCCGGGTACTCCTTACGCCGCGGACAGCAGATACTCTAGAGGTCGCTGGTTCCCGAGACAGGGTCAACGCCGACCAATGCCCAACCCGCGCCGTGGTGTGCAGGACTCGGACGACGTTCATGACGTTGTGCTCGTGCCGGACTCGCCGCAGCCGCAACAGCCACCGCAGCGATGGCTGCAGCCTAGGAGACCCTTTCTACGCCGCTACTACCGACGTTCCAGGGGTATGACCAGAAGCTCGCTACCCACCGAAGACATGAGACCCCAATTCCAGCTTGAAGAGAAGGACGAACACGAAGACACCCGAGTCCAGCGGAGGCCATATCGACGCTTCTACGGGAGGTACTTGCGCAGACGCGGGGGAAGGTCCAGGAGTGATCCAGAGGGGTTCGACTTAGAGCAGGAGCCCAGGAACGCACCGGGTTCTGGGCGCAAGCCGAGGCCTAGATCGATGTCGGCGTCACCTTCGAGGGCGTCCGCCGGACGCGACCAGGAGTTGAGCAGCGAACGCTCTTCGGCAGAAAGCGTTGGAAGCGGTCCTAAAAAAGACGGAAAGAAAGAAGAGCGCGATTCGTCCGCAAAGAGAAGGGCTAATTCCAAGCATTCCTTGGAGAAGAGAGAAATTTGCGAGGAAAAGTCCCCGCCGCAGACCGAGGAGTCGGTCAGCCATCTGTGAGGGAAGCGACCTTGCAGCGGCAGAATGGTCGCTACCACGATTTTTGACGTGGGAAGTAAGAATGAATTAACCTGTTTTGCTTGTGTTTTTGCCCGCATTTTGTGCATATTTGGTTTGGCTACCTGTCATGTATTAGAGGTGTGAATCTCGCGCAGTTCGCTGAGTTTTTGTTTAAAAAAAAAACTTTGTAAAAGGGGGTTTGTGTAACGTGCGCGGATTTCGACGGTGTGTATGTGCGCGTGCCGGGTCATCTTCGTGCCGCGTTGTGCACGCGACGAACTGTGTGTGCGCGCGCGTCATCTTCGTGGCGCGTGCCACGCGCCCAGCATCAAAGAAGAAAAAGAGAAGGAAGGCGGAGAACAGAAAATGGAGTGTGTTCGAGCGGGCAGACCAGCGTGTGGAAGGGAACCGCCGGGCGTCCAGACCCGGGTTCTTCAAGGCTTCCACCTGGCCTGACCTCCGGCTCCCGCAAGGCCTTCACCCGAGTTGAAGGCAGGTGCACGTGTTGCGGAGCACACCTCAAGACCACAGCGGCCCCGTCTATTCCAACACGCCACCCCAGACGCCGACGCCGTGCCAATGCCGCCTCCGACTCACCGGCTTCAGGCTGAACCCTGGACTTTCCGGTACGTGCTCTGTCGCCACTCCAGCGCACTACACCTCGCAAGACCCAACGCCCCGAAACAAGAAAGCGATAAGTTGTTACGGTGAACTTTCCGGCTGCCTTTAGCGAGCAGCATTGACGCAGTGTGCCGACATCGCGAGAACAATCCGTCGAACGTGCATTCCTGTAACTATTTCCCCTAAGTCATACCATTCGTTGTTTTTCGTGTGTAAATTTAATTAGTGTGTTTTCATCTTGGCTTACTGTTTTCTAATATAACGCTGTTTTCTACTTCAAACGGTCTCGTCTTTCTTAATTCATGTACATGTTACACTCGGTTCCTCACAGTCAGGATACTTTTTGGAAAAGACCTCGTCTGAGTTATCTATGATCACTCGCTTTGTTCTTTCCTTTTCAGGAAATGGTAACTACCATGCCACAGAGTTTCAATACAGCATCAAGTTGAAAACTGAGCATGTGACTGTAGGACAGCTGGAATAAATGGAAACTCAAGTGATGCTCAATATTATTACCTAAAATTAATCTTTGTCATAATTTGCAACACCTTATTAGAGGTTTTCATGCTCCTCTTCAAAAACGTATGCATTGATCGTGAGTTGTGAGGCTACAATGCTGATGAATATATTGTAACCAAATTCATTTACTGGTCGTAACAAGAGCACTGCATAAAGAACACTCCACCTCCAGACAAGACGCTTGCAACTGCCAGCAGTCTGTGCCAGGAAAAAATTTGAAATGAAAGAATGGAGCATTAAGTTGCAGCATTTAGGCATGTGAAAACGTGCTCGTAATGTCTGGGTACTCAACTTCGTTCTGTTCTCTGTTTTGTTTTTCAGAGCTGCTGCTCGAGACCTTCGTTGGCCGCAGCAAGACACTGTTTGGCGTGACCTCTGCCACGTTTAATGTGCACCAGTTGCTGCACCTATGCAACTGTGTCCGTCAGCTGGGCCCACTCTGGGCGCATTCTGCCTTCGTTTTCGAAGGGGGAAATGGCAGGATTGTGAAGCTGGTGTCAGCCGCGCGAGGACTCCCTGACCAGATTTTGGAGCGGGTCGTGATGGCTCAACAGGTTGAGTGTCTCCTGGCAACAGCGAAGTTGCCCGACAGGGAACAGGATGTGTGCACGAGGTTTCTTGGTTTCCCTCCTATTCAGAATGCGAGCCATGTGGAGGGAATATGTCTGCTTGGATGTGGAAGCGCTGTAAGCTTGAGTGCAGTGGAAAAGCGTGCTCTTGAACAGCACTGTGATTTACCTTGCACCACTGGAACAGAGTATGAACGCTTTGTCTTTGACCGCAAGGTATTTCACAGTGCTGCCTACACTAGGCCAGAAAAAAGCAACACCACGGTCGTCTCCACACAAGATGGGGAGTACTACAAGATTGAAAAAATCATCCTGGTGTCACTTCCCGCCCAGACATGTGTCCTCCTCTGCCGTCCGATTGTCCTGATGGAGGAATCATGCATGCCACCGCACATCAAGGAATGTTTTCTTTCAGAAAGCGCAGCCCTGAGCGTCCTACAGCCTAGTAGTATCAAGGACAGCTGCCTGTATATAGACTTTGTCAGTGAAAACAAGTCATTTGTGTGTGATCTGCCAAACAGCATTGAGAGGGATTAGTTCGACTTGCTTTTGTGTATATATGTTATTCTATGTAAATATCACTTTCGGTTGTCCCACTGTAGATAGGGGAATTTGATACTGTAAAGCATGTTGCAAAATGTTTTGCACGTGTTTGTTTTCTGTAGGAACGGTACTTGAATGCTGAGACAAAATTTATTATCAAGTACAAAGCACCACTGAAGTGGTACCAAAGGAGTCCTTTCAATTGTTTCAAATTGTATAAACAGAAAAGAGCTGCATGTACATAAACTTTCCTTACAGAAAGAAACTGTTCATTTGTGATTTACTTCATGTCATGTAAAAAGGCTGCTATAATCACAGAAAAAAGCCAAGAGATATGTAAAGCAGAAATGATCATATGGACCAACGAGCATGTGTCCTTGCACACAAAATAAAAGAGGAGGAGGATAGTGATGGTGACATCCTGGTGGTTCTAATAGAATGTGACGATGCTGGATCTCAATATTATGCTCTATAGAAAAGCGTGGAGACAACTCTAAGTCATGCATGCCGACATTTAATGACACCGAGATAAAAACCTTCCTTGCGGTACAATTTCAAAAAATATAGCAGGTTGGTATTTCGATCAGTCTTTTCTACTTATTCCTAGATAAAACTAGCTTTTTATCTGGAACGAAATCTTTAGCTTTGTTGGCTTTTTGGATTGATGGCATGAAACCATTTCCCTTTCGATTCCGACGTGATTTTGCACTGGTTTAATATAATGGTGGAAGCATCCAGTAAAATTGTGGAAGGATTGGCTCACCTGAAAAAAAACAAAAAAAATCTGACTATATATTTTCCCATGCATCACATGTAGACATAAATAAAAATTTGGGCCACTGTGGTATTTATTTTGGCCAAATGAAGCGAATAATATGAGACAAATTTGAATTCCTCTCCATTACACTTTTATTTCAGTTGTAATGAACGCCAGCATAATATTTCGATGATTTTGAAAAAGGGACGGCGAGAATTTCTTCAAAGACAAAAAATTGCAAGACGTTTACGTTTCTGTGTAATGCGAAATTAGAGCGCAGCTCTTGGGGTGTTTTGATTTTCCTATATACTGTGGTAAAGAATTTGATTGGGTATTTTTCTTCTACCTATAAATGGTGCATACGTACACCAATTCAGGGGCAGATTTAGAGGGGGTTCCGGATGTCCTGACCCCCTCTTGATTTCTGCATGTGTAAAATTTAGGGCATAAAACGAGGGGGAGGGGGTTACTAAACAGATGGTACGCTGATTAACACCTGACCCCCCCCCCCCTCAGGAAATTCCTGCATCATCACGTGCCCTATATACCCTCCTGCTCCTTTTCTATACCTTCCCCTCCTTCTCTGGATAATATCGAATATCAATTTTTTTTCTTCCTCCGGTTACGGCGACGGCGACGCCGCGAAATGCGGGATTGGGCGCCTAAAAACTGCGCTATAAAACTTTTTTTTTGTCACTCCGAGAGTCAGGTTTTTATACTTTGAGGTAATGAATCCACCACCCTCGGGCACCTCTGTAGTTAATCGTTGCATGATACGTTCCCAAGCTCATTTTTATGCTAACGAATCATCTCAAATACCCTGCAGATCTGCGAACAAGAGAGCGGTCGTGTCCGTTCACGTCGTCTCCGAGTGGTCACGTACCTGCTCTGGCCCCGACTTTTGCCTGTCGCAAATAGCAAGTTGCTGGTGATCGCTGCCCACCTTTTTGGATCGTCAAAACAGTTCGCGCCGCACGCCCTTCTTGCAGGATTACGACGTCGTCTCGATCTAAAACTCGCACTCACGAGAATGCCGCCCGAGTGGTCTCGTACCTGCTCTGGTCCAGACTTTTGCCTGTCGCAAATAGCAAGTTGCCGGTGATCGCTGCCCACCTTTTTGGATCGTCAAAACAGTTCGCTGCACGCCCTTAGTTTCTTGCAGGATTGCAACGTCGTCCCGATCTAAAACTCGGACTCACGAGAATGTCGCCCGAGTGGTCTCGTACCTGCTCTGGCCCAGACTTTTGCCTGTCGCAAATAGAAGTTGCCGGTGATCGCTGTCCACCTTTTTAGATCGTCAAAACAGTTCGCTGCACGCCCTTAGTACTTGCAGGATTGCAACGTCGTCCCGATCTAAAACTCGGACTCACGAGAATGCCGCCCGAGTGGTCTCGTACCTGCTCTGGCCCAGACTTTTGCCTGTCGCAAATAGAAGTTGCCGGTGATCGCTGTCCACCTTTTTGGATCGTCAAAACAGTTCGCTGCACGCCCTTAGCTTCTTGCAGGATTGCAACGTCGTCCCGATCTAAAACTCGGACTCACGAGAATGCCGCCCGAGTGGTCTCGTACCTGCTCTGGCCCAGACTTTTGCCTGTCGCAAATAGAAGTTGCCGGTGATCGCTGTCCACCTTTTTGGATCGTCAAAACAGTTCGCTGCACGCACTTCTTGCAGGATTGCAACGTCGTCTCGATCTAAAACTCGCACTCACGAGAATGCCGCCCGAGTGGTCTCGTACCTGCTCTGGCCCAGACTTTTGCCTGTCGCAAATAGCAAGTTGCCGGTGATCGCTGCTCACCTTTTTGGATCGTCAAAACAGTTCGCTGCACGCACTTCTTGCAGGATTGCAACGTCGTCCCGAGCTAAAACTCGCACTCACGAGAATGCCGCCCGAGTGGTCTCGTACCTGCTCTGGCCCAGACTTTTGCCTGTCGCAAATAGCAAGTTGCCGGTGATCGCTGCCCACCTTTTTGGATCGTCAAAACAGTTCGCTGCACGCACTTCTTGCAGGATTGCAACGTCGTCCCGAGCTAAAACTCGCACTCACGAGAATGCCGCCCGAGTGGTCTCGTACCTGCTCTGGCCCAGACTTTTGCCTGTCGCAAATAGCAAGTTGCCGGTGATCGCTGCCCACCTTTTTGGATCGTCAAAACAGTTCGCTGCACGCACTTCTTGCAGGATTGCAACGTCGTCCCGAGCTAAAACTCGCACTCACGAGAATGCCGCCCGAGTGGTCTCGTACCTGCTCTGGCCCAGACTTTTGCCTGTCGCAAATAGCAAGTTGCCGGTGATCGCTGCTCACCTTTTTGGATCGTCAAAACAGTTCGCTGCACGCACTTCTTGCAGGATTGCAACGTCGTCCCGAGCTAAAACTCGCACTCACGAGAATGCCGCCCGAGTGGTCTCGTACCTGCTCTGGCCCCGACTTTTGCCTGTCGCAAATAGCAAGTTGCCGGTGATCGCTGCTCACCTTTTTGGATCGTCAAAACAGTTCGCTGCACGCACTTCTTGCAGGATTGCAACGTCGTCCCGAGCTAAAACTCGCACTCACGAGAATGCCGCCCGAGTGGTCTCGTACCTGCTCTGGCCCCGACTTTTGCCTGTCGCAAATAGCAAGTTGCCGGTGATCGCTGCTCACCTTTTTGGATCGTCAAAACAGTTCGCTGCACGCACTTCTTGCAGGATTGCAACGTCGTCCCGAGCTAAAACTCGCACTCACGAGAATGCCGCCCGAGTGGTCTCGTACCTGCTCTGGCCCCGACTTTTGCCTGTCGCAAATAGCAAGTTGCCGGTGATCGCTGCTCACCTTTTTGGATCGTCAAAACAGTTCGCTGCACGCACTTCTTGCAGGATTGCAACGTCGTCCCGAGCTAAAACTCGCACTCACGAGAATGCCGCCCGAGTGGTCTCGTACCTGCTCTGGCCCCGACTTTTGCCTGTCGCAAATAGCAAGTTGCCGGTGATCGCTGCTCACCTTTTTGGATCGTCAAAACAGTTCGCTGCACGCACTTCTTGCAGGATTGCAACGTCGTCCCGAGCTAAAACTCGCACTCACGAGAATGCCGCCCGAGTGGTCTCGTACCTGCTCTGGCCCCGACTTTTGCCTGTCGCAAATAGCAAGTTGCCGGTGATCGCTGCTCACCTTTTTGGATCGTCAAAACAGTTCGCTGCACGCACTTCTTGCAGGATTGCAACGTCGTCCCGAGCTAAAACTCGCACTCACGAGAATGCCGCCCGAGTGGTCTCGTACCTGCTCTGGCCCCGACTTTTGCCTGTCGCAAATAGCAAGTTGCCGGTGATCGCTGCTCACCTTTTTGGATCGTCAAAACAGTTCGCTGCACGCACTTCTTGAGGATTGCAACGTCGTCCCGAGCTAAAACTCGCACTCACGAGAATGCCGCCCGAGTGGTCTCGTACCTGCTCTGCCCCGACTTTTGCCTGTCGCAAATAGCAAGTTGCCGGTGATCGCTGCTCACCTTTTTGGATCGTCAAAACAGTTCGCTGCACGCACTTCTTGAGGGTTGCAACGTCGTCCCGAGCTAAAACTCGCACTCACGAGAATGCCGCCCGAGTGGTCTCGTACCTGCTCTGCCCCGACTTTTGCCTGTCGCAAATAGCAAGTTGCCGGTGATCGCTGCTCACCTTTTTGGATCGTCAAAACAGTTCGCTGCACGCACTTCTTGAGGATTGCAACGTCGTCCCGAGCTAAAACTCGCACTCACGAGAATGCCGCCCGAGTGGTCTCGTACCTGCTCTGCCCCGACTTTTGCCTGTCGCAAATAGCAAGTTGCCGGTGATCGCTGCTCACCTTTTTGGATCGTCAAAACAGTTCGCTGCACGCACTTCTTGAGGGTTGCAACGTCGTCCCGAGCTAAAACTCGCACTCACGAGAATGCCGCCCGAGTGGTCTCGTACCTGCTCTGCCCCGACTTTTGCCTGTCGCAAATAGCAAGTTGCCGGTGATCGCTGCTCACCTTTTTGGATCGTCAAAACAGTTCGCTGCACGCACTTCTTGAGGGTTGCAACGTCGTCCCGAGCTAAAACTCGCACTCACGAGAATGCCGCCCGAGTGGTCTCGTACCTGCTCTGCCCCGACTTTTGCCTGTCGCAAATAGCAAGTTGCCGGTGATCGCTGCTCACCTTTTTGGATCGTCAAAACAGTTCGCTGCACGCACTTCTTGAGGGTTGCAACGTCGTCCCGAGCTAAAACTCGCACTCACGAGAATGCCGCCCGAGTGGTCTCGTACCTGCTCTGCCCCGACTTTTGCCTGTCGCAAATAGCAAGTTGCCGGTGATCGCTGCTCACCTTTTGGATCGTCAAAACAGTTCGCTGCACGCACTTCTTGCAGGATTGCAACGTCGTCCCGAGCTAAAACTCGCACTCACGAGAATGCCGCCCGAGTGGTCTCGTACCTGCTCTGCCCCGACTTTTGCCTGTCGCAAATAGCAAGTTGCCGGTGATCGCTGCTCACCTTTTTGGATCGTCAAAACAGTTCGCTGCACGCACTTCTTGAGGGTTGCAACGTCGTCCCGAGCTAAAACTCGCACTCACGAGAATGCCGCCCGAGTGGTCTCGTACCTGCTCTGCCCCGACTTTTGCCTGTCGCAAATAGCAAGTTGCCGGTGATCGCTGCTCACCTTTTTGGATCGTCAAAACAGTTCGCTGCACGCACTTCTTGCAGGATTGCAACGTCGTCTCGAGCTAAAACACGCACTCACGAGAATGCCACTGCATTGGCGGCCACCATTACAAACTCAGCTAGTCCCCCTGCTCGTCTTGGCTTCCTTGCCTTTAGCCGTTCCCCTTTCGTCGGCTACCAGTGAAGTTCGGTGTCTGGCAAACGAGAGTGGCTTCCGGTAGGATTCCAGCGACGGGTAATCGAAAATGGTTCTGGCAAAACTTTCAGCGAAAGTATCTTCCGGTAATATTTCCACCACAGACTGGTAAACGACGCTGGTTTCTGGTGAAAATGAGTGGAAATTAACCCGTTTCCACTGAATGTCACAGGAAGTTTTTGCCGGATTTTAACCGAGAGTGGCTCCGGTAAAACGTACACCGGAATCTGGTAACTGAAAGTGGCGGCCGGTAATATTTCCACCAAAAAACTGGTAAACTACGCTGGTTTCTGGTGAAAATGAGTGGAAATTAACCCGTTTCCACCGAATGTCACTGGAAGGTTTTGCCGGATTTTTCCGGACACAGAGGCGTACGAGAAGGACATATGTCCTTCTCGTACGCCTCTGTTTTTATATGTGGTTCTGCTTATTTTGTGAGGTATTTGTTGTATTTGTACGGTGAGTTTGGTTAGCCAAACGTTCCATTTGCCATTGTCCTAAAGCCAGAAGACCAGGATGCGTATGACGTCTTTGCGCTCTATCTGTGCGTTTGTGGTGTAGAGATTCATGTGGGTCCTGGTTTCTTCGCCCTTTTTGCCAGTCGCGTTAGTTTCAACTATGTATTCGAACTTTTCTTGGGAGCAGGTCAGCCAGAGCTCGCTAGTGTATTGATGTACAGCGACAATGCCCCTTTGAATCGTTTCCTCTTGCGCCCCCGGGGATCCATTGTTATACCATAGCATTATATCGTCTGCCTATAGGGCGTATTTAAGGTCGGGTATGTTTTGAAGTCTGTACGGAAGGTCTTTCATGTCTATATTTAAAAAATAATGAGCGACAATATCACTCTTTGTGGGACTCCTTTCTCTGCTCTGTGTTGCGGAGCAGCATGGTCGTCGACCCTGACATGGACGAATCTGTCTTGTGAAAAACCTTGGAAGTATCTGAGTAGTCTATTTCCGACTCCTAGGTCTTTTGTCTTTTAGGTTATTTGCTTCGTGAGCGATGTTATTAAAGGCCCCTCTGATGTCAAGGCCGACGATCGTCCGTAGCTGGATGGAGCTTTCATGGTCATATATGTCCTCTTTAATACGGAGCATTACTTCCTGCGGGCGGACGTGGTGATCTGAATCCTACCATCGTGTGAGGCAAACATTCGTTCTTGTCGATGTGCCAAAGCAGTCTTTCAAGGATCAACCTCTCCAAAACTTTGCATATACATTATGTTAGTGAAATAGGCCTAAAATTGGAGATTCGACATGACGATTTACACGGCTTGAGGATCGGTACAATTGTGGCTTTTTCCCATTCTTGGGTAAATTTGCCAGTTTCCTAAGCGGCGTTTAATATGACAAGTGTTCAAGTTAGTTGTCCTGAAGGTTACGGAGCATGCGGTAGTTTACACCGTCTTCTCCTGGGACAGAGTATCATTTGATGTTGGCGAGGGTTCTCGTGAGCTCGTTCAGGGTAAAAGGCGAGCTTGTTCCTTCTGTTTCGTAGCTTCCGCTAGGTGTTTGGTCTACTATATTTGTGGCGTCTTTAAACGCAAAGCTAGGAAAGAACTGGTTGATCAATGCTCTCCCCATATGTTCTTCAGTGTTGCCCGTACGGAGTTGTATTATGGTTAGAGAGTGTTTGGGTTTAGCCTGTCAGAGGAGCGTGTGGAGTATGTTTCATGCCCTTGCTGTGTGGAATTCGCTGCTCAGACTATCACAGAGATCGAGCCAATTGTTTGTCACGAGTGTCTGTACGTAGTCGTGCGCTCGTGCGCTTCGTCGGTTATGTCTTGTATGGCTTTCTTGAATTTACAGTTTTTATCCTTCTTCTGCGATTTTGGAAAGATGTTATGCCTTTTATCTTATAGCGCCACGATGTGTGTGCAAATCGGAGGGAAGTCTTCAAATCTGCATAATATTATGTTTTTTGCGGTTGTCTCGGGATTTGTGAAGAGTATGAATCCATATGAGCTAAGGGTTTCCCGATAGTCGGTTTGTTCTGCGAGTTCCTAAGGGAGCCCTAGTTTGTAATATTGGTAGTTGGTCCGCTCTTTGTGCGTCAATTTCCAATCTCTTAACGGGGACTTGAAGAATGAACTGGTCACTTCGAAAATTTCAACAGAAAAGAGCAGCCACTCACAATAGATCCTTTGCAAACGTCCGCGCCATCATCCGTTCGACATAGCCTGATCGTGAACTCTGAGCATTTGTTAGACATGAGGGCTGAGTCAGCCTTCCTCGTCAACACGGCTTTCATATTGAAAAAGAGTTCTGCGTGAGCGTTCAGTGAGGATTCGGATTTAGTTACGCGCTTCGTGCCAAAGAAATGGCAACCATCGATGTTGCTTATTGGCATTTTGAAAAAGGTATATGTCAGGACATGCCAGATCTCTCTTCTCCGCAGCCTCCTGTTTGTAACAAACGATGCACTTTTGTCTTTGATAGTAGATGACGTATGGTGATTCCTTGTTTCAATTTTCTCTTCGAGAGACGCTTCGTAGCAGACACACGCGTCCTGCGATCTCGTTATCAGACGAACCGTCTGTGACCGCAATCTTAGCTCGCTCTGCGAGAGCTAAATTACGGTGTGAGTCAAAGGGGTCGTTGTCTGTTTGAAGAAACCGAATAAATAGGTTTCTTAACGAATCGAGCTAACATTTTGTAAAGAGGTGGTCGAAGAATGTGCATAAAGTGTATAAATATTGCACTGAACACAATTACCTGAGTAAACAGAAATTAAAAAGTCCCGAATCCCTGCCTACTGCGTACGTCTGCTAACGAAACGCGTTTGATTGGCGCAACGGCCGACAGATGTCGGCAGTGCTCTCCGCGTCGATAGGGAGAAAGAGTGTCGGTGGTGAAAACACAGAATATTCCGTTTTTCAGTATCGGCTTCGGTGATGACACCACTATGGCCGGTAACATATATTTTGGAGGTCCTCGTTGAGGCCTCTAATCTAGCGTAGGGTCGACGGGGAGCTCGGAGGTCATCACAAAAATGGAACTTTCCTCTGCCTTTTTCGAGCACCATGTAGAGGGTTGTCTGCGAACCACCAATGAAGGGCAGCCCAACATGCCTCCGCCCGTTGGAACAGATTGGCATCGTGCCCATGTATCTGTTTTCCTTGTTTTGTATGTCCCATATAATACCAATACATAAAAAATAATACAAAAAATATTCACAAAGGAAAGCGCTGACAACGCTGGTCGTACGGGATCGTGCCCCGCGAAAATGGCGACAGCGGGAAGCTAAGTCAGGAGATAAGGTCTAAGCACGCTCAACAGCTTAGAGGAAAAAGGTAAATTACATCCGAACACGTTACAGGATTTCTTTTGTCCTACGGCATTCTCCGTACCAGAGAATAACGTTTTCTCGCTCATTGGGAATTAAGCGCCCCATAACGATTAAATAGAGCCCAAAGCAGCACGGATGCAAGTTGTCACGAAAACGAAAGTGGTAACAGCCAGGGAACGGAAAGCCGCGACGATCACATGTGGCCGAAAATAATATCAACATAAAAAAACGTGACGACACCTTTGTTTTAACTTGTTTTTCTAGTTTTCCGTTGATTTTTTATGTTTTTTGGTATAAATAAAATAATCATGTAACTTTCGACTGGAAGAGAAGAAGAGGGCATCGCTCATGGCTCAGAAATGCCGTCTGCCAAAGCCGGGATTCATGGGAGCGCCTATTGTGGCCTCCTGTAGAGAGCCTGTATTTATGAGGGAGCAACACAAACCATGGAGAGCGTTTGAAATTTTGTGCTTGCGAAGGAGATACGAAAGGGAAGCGTCTGCTTTTATCCTTCAAATTTTCTCACGACGAAGACGCTTCTTCGTCAGTGACGTTGCGTTCGAGCCTTCTTTGGTCCCACTGGTGCCGGTAAGCTTGTGTAAAGTGAAAAACATTCCAATCCAATCTCATAGCATGGCCCCTTTACCAGAAACGAAAGCTCAAGATGTCTCCTTTGGATCAGACTTGTGCCTATCTAAAATACTCTACTCAAGATACTGTATTTCAAATACTTTTCGAAGTAGCTTGCTGTCTTGTCTTTTGATCGGGAGTATTTGATACTCTATTTTAATTACATTTCTGAGTATCTTGTACTCATTATTTCAAATACATTTTAGACATTCCGCCATTTTCCGAGTTTTTCGGTATGAAGTGGCGTGGGCATGGCACGAGCAAACGTGGACATTCTTTCGAGCAACCAAATCGAGTTGCTAGCCCTGATTAGCTACGGTGACTTTGATTGAGCTCGTAAAAAAACATTGCTTTTTTGCCGATTGTGACTCATAATTCACACCATAGTTCGGACCAAATACTTTACGAGGGGGAATACAGGACGCTCCCCGCGAATACTATGGCCTCTGGGACGACAGGTTTTGCGCAGTTTGAATGGGTGGATGTGTCATGGCGTTGCGGTTTTCCCCGTTAGGATCGAATGGTGAGTAGCGCCGTCTCTCGGTGCGGGATATTTTACTACCGGTCGAACTTCTTTCAGTGTGGGCATGCTGTTCGGTCGTGCGGCGTAGGTCGTCTGTTGAATTTAAAAGCCAGCGGACATTTTATTTTTGACTCACTTAAAGGGCGCGTATAGGTAGGGTGAGCTCTATGTCTACGTTCTGTTATATGAACCGCACGCATGTAGCTCGATCAGCGAGTGTCGAAATTTGTACGGGCGGTTTTGAAAGCTGCTCTAATAAATGTGGTTAGTCGTAATCGCACTTCAAAGCAGAACGGAGCAACTAATATTAAGGAACTATGTCGACACTTGCAGCACGTTTAGCAGGCACAGCAATGTATTGTCATATACTGCACCGCAAAGTATTTGCTACTGTGATTATCGCTAAAGCGCATGAGAAGGCATCTTGAGTAAACTACCCTAATTTTGCGAGCTCGGTATGTTGGGAATTTCACAAAGTGCTGGTTTTGGGAATGTCTGGCTGGCGCAAAATTCTGAAATCAGGAACGGGGTTCTGTGATTAGATGTGAGACGATTTAATCGAGTGATCCATTTCTCGCTATTTTCAAAATGCGAATAGATGGTACTTTGCAGCAGCCCAAGGCAACAGATAAAAATATTCAAAAAGTTGGGAATAATTTTTTATTACTTCGTGGATAGTTAACATTATTCCTAATAGACCTGTTGGCCTTGAACAAAGTTGGTTTGGATTATTTTAGTATTTCTACAATGATAATTGAAGGTGCGAACTCAGATTCCACTCATAAATGTCACTCGACAATTTTTTTGTTGAAACAATATTTATTGCACATTGAACAAATATGTACAACTTGGCATTCAACAAACACAAATATCTGCTTACACGGGCAATAACGCTTTGAACAAATATATACAGCTCAGCATTCAACAAACACGGATCATATACATGTTTTACACACACATTTTGAATAAGGCCAGCATGAGAAACGCGACGCCGAAGTTGTTTATTTACGTGATTTGATCTGGCGGGAACCGAAAGAATGACAGGCTTTTGCCCTGCAAGGTTAGGTTCTTGCAGTGAAGAACGGAGCACACTGTCCCTCCCGCCATCTTCACTGATTGTTTACAGCGGCGAACGCGTCATACTTGGTGCACTACAACAGGACACTGCAGCGTGTCATCCGCAGAGAAGGACGCCGGCATCAACATGCGGTGACAGGTCGCGCAATGGTGGCCACTAATAGTCGTCGCGCCCGGCCTAGCCCGACGCCCGCGTGACCGCCCGCCCGCGTTTGGCATCGTCGGTGACGCATATCGGTCACGTGTTCTGGCGGGAGGAGAAAATGGGAGAGGAGGGGAGCGAAAATAGGGAGAGGGGCACACCCAAATTATCCCGCGCCACCAGGGGAGGAATCGGCGCGGCCATCGCTCCGTCTAATGCAAATGAGCGGAGTGTCCTGTATTCCCCCTAGTAAAGTATTTGGTTCGGACATTGAAGGTTTTCCCCCTCGCCTTTCCAAAGGCGCCTTTGTTTTTTGGTTGAGTTTCCCCCAAAAATTCACAAACAACAGGGGTGGTTTTACGGATGTAAAGATTGCAACACTGAGGCGCAATGCAGAACGGGAAACGACCCACGACAACAATGCAGACTTCAGTGTCAACAAAATAACAAAAAGAAAAAAGAAAAGTAAACACAAAAAAAGACGCAGGTTTTTTTTTTGTATATTTGATTTTTTTACGGAAAAACGTCGAGGTTTCTTTTTGTCGTCATTCCGGCACATATTGCTCTCGCGAACACTGTCTGTATGCGAACATTGATAAGCAGAGTATAGGACAGGAAATAAACTACGAGCAGGATGACATCTCAAAATGCCAACAAAGCGTCTCTCAACGTTGAGTGCCTTTCTAAACGCAACCTAATAGAAGAAGGTGCGAGATGTGACATGGCTAATATGAGGGCTCTCTTTGTTATACATTTACTCATTTTCGTATCCTAAGTTCGTTTATAGTGAACTCCCCATTTAGGAAATATGGATTGTAGTTAAACAATGCGCCAAAGGTCCGCCGCAGGACGTGATATTCAGCGATGTCACCATTCGTAACTTTCAGCGATGGTGACACAGCGGTGTGAGAATCGCGCTCCCTAGCTGCTGGGTGGTCGGCTTCACAAGAAACGTGCTTGCCTACACCTTCCTGGCGGGAAAAAATAAACTAAGGGTGCTTGTATCGAGCAGAACTAGAATAAATTACGTGTCGCACACCCCGCCTCTCACTGCTGTTCTACGACGATCATCCAGGTGACAGCCATTTTGATAGGCACCGGCGCGTCCCTTATAGGTCTTTAAAGTTGCGAATAGCTAAGGTGACCTCTTTTTTTTGTCCCAAAAACGTTTTGTAACATGTATCAGTGATATTCTGCTCCTTATGGTTGGACTGCATTAATAGCCCTACGATGACTTTTTGGTTGTTTGTTTTCCGGTTTGTGTTGTTGCGTGCTAATAAACCATTCTAGTAGACCAGATTTGCGAAACTGCATAATTTTGTTTGCCACTGATGTCGATACAAATTACGCAATGTGGAAATATCTTCAAAGGTCACTGAATTACATTTCTAAGTATTTCTATTCTGCTCAAGATACTTTACAGTAATTGTAACTTGAGCAGTAATTTAAGTACTTTATGAAGCAGGTAATTTGTAACCTAACTTAAATACTTTTTTTTAAAATTTTGTCCAACACTGCTTTGGATGCACAGGCCCAATTGCGAGAGCTGTTTGTCTTCCACAGTGATTTGACTACGTGTTCCCGCTGGAAGCCCGCGAAACACCGCTGTCAAGGGTGGGAAGCTCGCGTTGGAGTTCGGATAACTAAAATACTTCTCTGCAGTTTTTATATTGCCAGTGGCAGTGAACGACGAGGCAGTAGTGCCGGATAGGCTACGTCACCTGCAAAAGCACGACATTCGACATCCGTCTGAACCGCTTTGCAGCACTCTTGCTCGAACTGTGCATTGTGCTGTCCTTAGGTAAATGATGTAGCAGATTCAGATCTGCGGTATGCAGTCTGGGCGATGCTACCAGCGCACGAGAGAAGGTAAAGAGCGTTTGTCGGAGGGCGGGAATTTGAATTGCGAAAGAGACACTCGGCACTTTGTGTCACGTCAGTGACTATGTCCCCGACTGAGTTCGGAGACGTGCGGAAGTGGTTAGCGGGCAGCACAGAAAATATCAGCAAAATCTAATTGAATCAAATGCACCAGTTTTTTTTTTTAACTGCGTGAACCAAATGCTACTCAAAGCGAATCGAACACGTCGAACACACGAACAAACTGTCCTAGCTGGTATGCAACAGGCGAGGCCTGATTCTTCCAGATCTTTAGGTGCAAATGCCGAGCGGCAATCAAGATTAAAAAAAAAACGATTGAAAGTTTATCGCAAAATATAAATACTAAGTTGTGTCACTGGACTCATGATTGGTGTACAACGCCACACAAACTAAAAATGTTACCGCCCCAAGAGCGGAAATAGCGTCGAAAGACGTGACTGTCTGCCTTGCGAAATGTGGCGACGACCAATGATAGCCTTTGCTTTCCCCCAAAAATGTAACGGCAGGTATTGTGTGAAACACTAGATACCCTGCCGTTGCGCTGATTTTAGCCAGAGTTCCTCTGTACTTTAAATGCTACACGGGTAAAACAATTCAGTACACATTGCGTTTTGCTTTTTGGGGTATCTAGATAACTTTTCAAGTAAAACCTCAACATTAATACCTCGTTGACTCGTTTTACAGGTTTTTACCGGGCTGTGGACTCCTCTGTGCCGCTTGAGGAAGCGTTGAAAGTCAGGGCAGCGCAGCAAGGCATTCAGCTGGTCAAAGTGCCGAGCGCCACGGACCAGTCTTTGCAACGGGACGTCTGGTCGGACTTCGGCATCGAACTTGGCACGCAGTCTCTTGTAGCCTGGTACAACGTGCGCGTCCGTCACTCCGAGGTCCTGTCGCTTCTGCTGCTTCAGAATTCGGCGCTGCAACAGCTCACGGCCAGCGAGCACTACCAGATTCAAGCGTGGAGGGAATTTACGTCCAGTGGAGCCACCATTGGTCCTGCAAACGTCTTCAGCTGGCTCACGGATGTCGAGGTACAGAGAGGAGCGATCCAAAAGCTAGAGATTACGACTTGGGAGCCTCCACTCCCGGTGGCACCGAAGTCTACTGTGTTGATCTATAGACCCCAGTGTAGCTATACCACGGTATACCTTTAGCCAGGGCTAATCCTCACTCGAGATGGACGCGGGAATGTCTATAGGCGTTAAGGTATTTAGTGCTACTTTGTTAGAGCTGTGTAGTTTTCGCACTGCTTCAACACTGAAGCGCGAGCCCGTAAATTAGTCTTAAGTCTTATTCGCACACCCTTTGGTGCGAAAAAGGTGTCACACAAAGTTCCGCACCCATGAAACTTAATGTGACAATGTTTAAGCGCCAAAGAAACTATGCTAGCTTTGTTAATGTGGCACAATGCACTTAACCCCATGTATACCTGTTGTCACGAAAAGAAAACATTGCTTTGTCTTGTTCTAGAAACGACATCAAAGGCTGTTCTCATCGCATGTTTTCGAATACTTTAGCATCCTAGCCTCATAAACCCAACGCCAAGGACTGGAGACTTAGTGCATGTTGGTCGTGAATATTAGAAGCGCGTGCAATTCACAGTTGCGGTATGAGCACCCCATTCTATTCCAATTTTATTTTTGGAATTAGAGATTTTGGCAACTTCATTCCTTTCAACTCCTCGGAACGGAGGAACTGGGGCAATTCCCACTCCTGGAATAGCCGAACTCCACGGTTCCATTCCCCTAATTCTTAAACGCAAAAAATGGTCATTGACAGGCCCACTCTATTACTGAAATAAAAAGCAGCGTAAGAGTGCTGATGTTATGAATCGCAGAGACGACTGCCTCAAAGTACTTGTTTTACTAAGCCAAAAGGTGGTCGCTCAAATCGATTCGTGGCACTTGGTGTCATAGCAGACATCGATCGCGTGATCAAACATAAAAGGCTTGTGAGTCTCAACGGAGACGGAAATTTAAAACCGCCTATTGCATTCGTAAACGGATCGTATATCATACGCAAATACATGGTTGGCATGTCTTTTTATTATACATAAATCTTTAATTTTTCTTACAGGAGCCTGTTAAGGGCTAGGTTCCTCATTATCGTGTCCCTGTATGTCGACACAAACCTACCTGGACAGCTACCGCCATCTATAAGCGACGGCGGCAAGCACACAACCAGTATGGTTTCCGCCGTCGCTCGTAGATGGTGGCAACCTTTCCAGCTATAATAGAAGAATGGATAGTTGGGCGCGTTGGTGGGAATTCATTGTAGGACACAGCGCGAAAAAC
>JAZHYW010032983.1:0-29663 GCA_037355805.1 Ixodes ricinus | reverse complement strand
TGACCCGAGCTCCGCAACCCCAGAAGACAGCAGCCGAAACTCGCACCTCGTCGGATTGCTTCGAACCCCTCTCGCGCCTCTTCCTTCTTCTTCTTTTTTCGTGCCGCCAAAAATCGCTCCTTCATTCACCTTTTCTTTTTCCTTGTCTCATGAATCATGACACACACAAAGCTGATCCACAACTTTCTTCCAGGTTTAAAACGAGCCTATGGTAGGATAATCGCCGTACTACTTATCGTCTCTATCTATCCTTTCCAGATTGCCGTATTGAGACATTTTATACGTGGCGTGGCACGATCGAGCGCGAATATTCCTTGAAGTAAGAAACCTAGATACTGTCAGGCTCTACTGATCCACTGTGGCCTAGATTGAGCTGCGGCAACATCGCTTTTGTGCTCATTGTGGCTTGTCTTTTTGCTTCCAAGTTTGAACAAAGAAGCGACTCCCTCTTCTTCATTTTGGCGCCATTTTGCCGGAAGAGGTGGATTCTTGTGGAACGCCAAAGCACTTAAAGGCTGACGACTAGTTCGCGCTTTCCACTTTACCTCACTTCCTCCTCTCCCTCCTTCTGCCCTTTCCACGCCTACCAGTTTCCCCCCCGCTTCCCCCCCCCCCTCCGTCCCCTACACCCGCTCCGCTAAGCCCACGACGTCTAAGCCATGGAATCCAGAGCCGTATATCAGGAGAGTTTGGACAATAGGCGGAGCAAAGGCCGCCGCCAGCGCCGAAGATTCCCCCCACGCTTAGAGCGTAAACTAAATTTGTGACACAGCGTCGACCAATCAGGAGACCTCTACTCCATCTCACAAATGTCTGCAGTGAAGACAAAGGCACAGGCGCGTGAGCCTAGCTCAGCGAAACGCTTTTGTTTGCACGAGACCTCGTGCATAGGAGGCACTTTCCAAAGCCACGCGCTCGTGCCCACGCCTTTGTCTGCACTGCTAGAACAGCGTCCTGAGACTGGCTGAAAGAAAGCAGTGCAAAGGGTGGGGTGCGCGAGCGTCTTGAGACGCGGAGTCCCGCTCGGCACGGCTCAAATTATACTTCGTTTCACTTTATCGGCGAGCGAAGCCAAAGCTATGAGGCGCGAGACCAGCGCCTTTTGCATTTCTCCCCAGCTCGCGCGCTCGAGCAAAGCCTGAACGCACGGAGCTTCCGTGCTCGCGCTTCCAGTTTTGCCTTCGCTCGCACATAAGGTGAAACGAAGTAAGTCGTGTCACAAATTTAGAGCACACGACCACCGCTAGGGGCTGTTTCGCGGCCTGTGGTTGGCCCCGAGATGCTCGCCTATTCAAACCAATGTATGGCCAAACTCTCTCAATAAACGGCTCTGATGGAATCCAACTGGAAAAAAGGGTTTACGATACAAAAAGCAACACCAACAAGATTAGGGAGTTTTCGTCGATCGTTTTCTCTACTCCGCTACGATCTCCGCAACGAAGACGCCGCTAGTGCGCATGCACGCCACTGGCTTTGACTGCAGAGTTCCGGATCTCGTAGTGGGTTGCGGAGAGCGTTGCGGGACGGAGGAAAGCGGATCTATGGTTTGAGTCCGTGAATTACCAATACCGTTGGGGTCAGTGCAGGTTTTAGTCAGCGCGCCGTGCACTGGTATTTCTTTATGTAGCCGTTAAAGTTGTTACCTCTTGTTCTTTTTTTGAGGGAGGGGGAGGAGGACGAAGCGGCGTTCGTGAATACGACTGAAAGCGGCTCTTTGTTTTTTAGTGCTCCATTTCGGTTCTTTTTTTTTATCGAGGAGATATCCGCGATTTTGCAAAAACATCCTCTGCATATGCTCAGTCCCAAGTAGACACTGCTTCTAAAGTTGTATGAAAATATGATGGTGCATGCTCGAGCGAAATAAGCCACGGCCCCGGAAAGGGGAGTTAAATCCTGCTTCCTAGATGCAGTGGCCTGTCAGTGATTGGGATTCCCCAGCCGTATCCTTTGTACACATTGTGGCTTATCTGAAGTTCATCTTTCGCCCCGAAGTTCGTAAAAGAAGCTTCTTTACTCTTCCTTCCTCGTGGCTCTTACATTTTCATAAAAATGCATTCCTATTTCGGCTTCCGACGGGATAGCAGTTATGTACAGAAAACCGTCAATTCACGTTGATTAAAAATCGTGGTGATCAAATAGGCGCTGAGGTGAAGGCGTACAGCGCCGTGCGAGAAACGAACTCGGTTCTCGTTCCCTGATACTGGAAGGTTCCTTCGCTATTCCCCCAGCGCAGAGATTGTGATGTGTCCATTGAGGAAGCACCAGTCTCGTGGCTAGGCCATCCAGCACCCGGGGCCCTAATTGCTTTGGTCCCCCCACCTCTCCTTATTCACTCCCGAGATCGCAACCTATCCAGTAAAACGGGGTGGGGCTGGGGGGGGGGGAGGGGAGGGGGGCGTGCTGCCAGCGGTGGCACTCCCCCTCCCAGCCTTGGCTGGGACGCCTGGTACCCGGCGCCCAGGTCCCCCCCCCACCCCCCCGCCCCCCCCCCAACCCGTTGCTGCGCCACTAGAGTGGAGTCTCATTTTTCGCAGGCTTATCTCTAATCGCGTGCACACAAAATAAACCACTCCACCATTCGAACGGCGTGCGCGGACTCGTGGCCGACTTTCTTTGTCCCTTCATCCATCTTTCGCTTTCCTCGCTCGATAAGGTGAGAAAAAGGAAAGTCTTGAAAAATATCGAATCTGGGCGCCTGCCTGTAACACGCATGTGACAAAGAGCTTACGTTTTTTGTCACAGCTTCGGATTTACATTACCTGGATTTAGATATCTGAGGGCAGACGAGTGCAGATATGCTTTGAGCCGGATTCGGATTGAACAGTTAATGAAGACAGATATTGTACATTAACCATCGAACATCCCACTGAAAGGCTTTTGTAGAGAACTCGAACTTGACAGGCCCAACTTGACACAGAACCAACTACTCCGTGAACTGTCCAGACAAAGAGCCTGACTTTCATTTGTAGAGCTGGGTAGCAATTGTTTTATTCGTAATAGTTCCCAGCATTTAGAAGCTGATAAAGCGAACATATCGCTGTATTTTTAGCTCAAAATATGGTGACTAAGTTTCCGAGTCCTAAATCCAGAAACTAGAGATTTGGGGGGGGGGGGGGGGGGCGAGGAATTAGCAACGGCTACGAGTAATTTTATATTAATTCAAAAGTAATGAGATTGCTCGTTTGATTACTACAAGATAAAAGTAATCATCTGAATGCAAAATGTCTTCCAAATGGTTACAAGCAAGTTGTTTACTTGTAATGAGTCCTGTACAAGGATGAATGAGACTGTGCGTGTGGTCATGATGCAAAATCTATTTCTTGAAGACAAGTTTTTCGTCTCAGACTCGCACATAGAAGTAAGAAGACGTATACGCTTGAATATGCAGGGGTATTGCGCTTGGTCTCTCTAAATATGTGGTACCCAAGTCTAAATCGAGCGGCCGTCGTTGTGGGTGCTCATGAGCTAGGAAGCGATATGACTTCATAGCGAGGTGTTTCATAATACCGGCTTGTAATTCTGAAAAACAAAGTTTTTATTCCTCATGTGTAAGCCTCGTACAGAAGGAACATCGCTCAGGAAACGGGAATTTCCTTATAATTGTATAGTCCGCGAAATTCGTACCAACCTTACTTTTATTATTCAACATAACTTGTTTCTGGCGACAAATTTTGAGATAACTAGATCCTTTTCATTTTTCTATACTCATCGCCTTATAATTCCCCGTGCTACACGACGTTCCTTCTGGTAGAATCGGCAAGTGAACTATGTACTCGCATAGAATTTGACGAAGAAAAATCGCTCCTTTGACATACTAGCGTGGCAATGGCAGTGGTAACACAGAAAATCATGTGGTAGTTCAGTGAATGGGCACACATGGGCAGGCTGTATGGCTCAAACGAAATCCGTGTCAGTTTTGCCGAATTCGCTGGACGCGGTTTCGCTAGGGTCTACGAGCGGCTTCATGCCCGCTATGCATCCTTC
Organism: Ixodes ricinus; assembly: GCA_037355805.1. Classification (NCBI taxonomy): domain Eukaryota; kingdom Metazoa; phylum Arthropoda; class Arachnida; order Ixodida; family Ixodidae; genus Ixodes; species Ixodes ricinus. The sequence goes on along the minus strand of JAZHYW010032983.1, from coordinate 25,679 downwards.
CACGCAGAGCGGCACTTGTCTCACAGGCACTGGTTGAGGTGTGCGCCCGATTGTTGGCTGTCTGTGGGCAGTTTTGGGCGTAGTGTAAAAGCCCGGCAGAAGCAGACGGCCTGGGATTATCGCGTGCACGGCCCGCCCGCGGCACTTGAAGAGGAATCCTCTCCCGCCATAAGCTTCCAGACTTCCCTGTAAAGCCTTACCCGCTCGTTCGAGGACCCGGGAGCACCCCTCGATAAACGCAGTACCAACGGCTCAACTAACAGCCTCCTCTTTTTGAGGGTAAGCACATGATCGAGCGCTCTGTAGAAGTCTTATTTGTGGATTTCATCCTCTGCAGCGAGGGACTGCAGATGCGAAGACGCGTGCCGTGTTCTTCGTGTATTTATCATGCTCGGTATACTTTATATAAGGGGATAATTCTCATGACAAGTTGGCTTATTAACCAAAATGTGTAATTAACTTTTTAGTTATTGGTTTTTGGGGTCATGTTCTGAGGCCATTGCATTATCGAAAATTACTATTAGAGTCCAGACCGGTTCTTAACAAACATGCGAAAAGGTAATGGCTTTTGACAGAATAATCGACAAATTTTTGCGTTTTTAGGGTGAAGCTTCTTAGGGTCTAGCCTTGTCCGTCCGTCCGTCCGTCCGTCCGTGCTCACATAGAAAGAAAAAAAAATGTTTGCGCAGTCGACAGGATTCGAAATTGTGCGGGGAGACCCCAATAGATTTCTAGTCCATCGCCTTAACCACTCGGCCACGACTGCGGGATGAGTAGAGGGCTCTGAGATGTGGTAGTAACTCAAGAGCTGGGGTTTCTGTCATGGATGAAACGTTGCATGTAGCCGCTCAACGTCTATACAGGAGAGGGCGCTGCGGTCAAATGCGTATATAATCGCGTTAAACTTTGCATGCATTGGCTCAACGTTTATAGACGAGAGGGCGCTGCGATCAGATGCTCAAATGCATATATAACCACGTTCCATACCACACATTCTCGTTCTCAGATGAACCGTTGACTTAAGCGGTGGAGATGCGTTCCCACGGTTTCTAGCGGATCCAAGCTGATCCGCTAGAAGAACCACTGGCTCTGCATTTCAACGACCATAGAGCAGTAATATTGAAGTCGAAACGCAACCCGCAACTCAGCACTACCTATGAGCAATAAAAAAAATCAGCACCATCAGCACTACCTATGAAAAATAAAATCAGTATCATCAGCACCACCAGAGCTTCGCCCCTATCAACATCATACACCACGTGGAGATGCGGTCATTTTTTTCGCCCCATTTAAGAATTGTGTCGATCACTGAAATGCAGACTTGTACCGTACGCATTACAAGTAATCAAATTACTTGTAATCGATTACTTTTTGGAGTAATTTTGTAATCGGTTGAGTACTTTTATTAGGCAGTAATCACAAGAGTACTCTGATTACTTTTTGAAGTAATAAAAATTAATTCTAACCTTTACTATTTTTCCATGGGACCCCCCCCTCCCCCCTTGCACACACTTTTTTTTTCTGAAATAACGAAAATAAAATTGGCTTCTCTTTCGAACGGAAAAAATAAAGATTTTTCCGGAGCCGTAGGAAACGAGGTCTACCCCTTTATATGTAAAGTTTCTGTTGAATGTCCGTTTTTGTTTTCAAGCTGGGACTGGGAGTGCGATGCCTTGGGGTAGCCCCAGTGCGTGACGAAGGCCATTCAGGGCGAAGTTTGAGGGAGCAGAATGTAGCTTTGTAAGTGCTTCGTTCAAACTAGCCCGCTCACGCACACACACACTAAAATAATATTAAAGAAAAAAAAACATCCTGTTAACGGTACATTTGCAGCCCATAGGAGAACCAGAACCGAAGAATGCCTAAAGCGGATGCAAAATATAACAAAGCTAGTCCAAATATTTCCCTATTTCCCCTACGTGGTCCTTGTGACAAGCAAGGTTTAGCGTTGAGAAGTGGTCAGGACGATCTCTTCCGCTAATGGATACTACACAAGATCCGTTTCAAATCCTGGAGCTGCTGCTCTTTTGTGTAACATGCGAGTTCATTTACATGTGAATAATAAAATCAGCGACGCAAACTTTGAGCGACAACCCTTGCTTAAGCTTAACAAGATCTAGATCCCCCTCCACTCCCCCCCCTTCCCAAATTGACTAACGCCCAAACATTAAACTTCTTCAAACAAATTATATGCTTGTGTCCGCAGTGTGAAGGTGCAACGACCACGAAGAGGGAACCCGTTTGTTTTCTTCTTCAATACTTGTGAAAATGTGAAATATAAGTTGGAAGTAGTTCATTGTTGTGAGCGCTAAGATCTAAGTCTTCACACATTAAAGTAATGGGAAAAGTAACGGTTACTTCTTAAAGTAATGTCCAATTACTTTTGCTGTCAAGTAATCAAGTAATCTAATCGAATACTTTTTAGCCAAGAGTAATAGTAATTGTAATCGATTACTTTTTTTAGTAACGCGTACAAGACTGCTGAAATGTAATTCACAATGGTGAAGACAGCACTTGCTCAACTCTGACCGCCTTTAAAAAAAGATATCCGAACTGGTGTCAAACATTGTATAGGTTCATTGCGTAATGCACGTTTGACTGTCGTTAGAGCTTTTTTTTACTTTAGGTTTCCTTCCTTCTATCGATTTTCGAGGTGGCGGTCGCATTGTTCAACTTCAACCATGACTAGAATTCGTACGAACTGGCCTACATTTGTGCTCACTGAAATCCTTATTAATTTTAACTGCTCTTCATGCAACTACAGTCACAGCAACAAAAATTCGCAATTTGGTTTCAGATCATACAAGGATATGGTGTCTACAAAATACCTGTGGCATTTTTCTTTTTTATTTGTATGAAGTTATTAGCAAGCCGGATGGGAACAAAAGCAGACTGATGAATTTACCACGGTATATTACTTTCATAAATATACAGGATGTTTTCTCAAAGACGGCGAATAATTAAAAGAGAGCATAATGGAAGTAGAAAACGAACTCCTCCGGAAAAACGTTGCCCACCCTTTTAAAATATTCGCATCAACTGGCACATTTCAAATAGAAATTTGTTGAACGTCGTCAAAATATGATCGTAGCAGTTGTTAAAATTCAGACCACTTGATTCTGTTCCTCGAAATTCTAAGGCGAAATTACGCTGTCAAATTTCCCCTCTACTAAACCTAACACGGAAGGAGTGCAGAGAGTTGAGCGCTCGAAGAGACAGCAGAGTAGGGCGCTCCTTCTCGGACACGTGACCCTTTTTCACTCGAGGTGACTCGCTACCCGCGTCCGCTGCGGAGGCTGATGTGGCTTCTTAATTGGACTTGCGCCCACACTTGGATGGTACTAATTACAATTAATCAAATTACTTGTAATCGCTTACTTTTTCATCATTTGGTTACTTTTATTAGGTAGTAATCACGGGAGTAATTTGATTACTTTTAGAAGTAATACAGTTACTTGTAACCATTACTAGTTCTCAACCTGCCCCCTCCCTCGGTTTACGGCTACTTAGTCACCACAGTGCAAACTAAGACTGCCGCGATATGTTCCCATTATCGCTTCCAAATCCTGCGAACAAAGAATGAAACAATTGTTAATAAGCTCTGCGAAAGGAGGTCCGACTTTTTGTCCTGTCAGTTTATATAGTGGTTTGATGGATTTCAGCCTGGCACAGTACAGTCTGACTTCTCGACAAAAGCCTTTCAGTACAAATACTGATGGTTAATGTGGCATCGGCCTCTATATTTATTTACCCTTCGAACTGTTTTCCCCTCTCCATAAAAAGAATCTCTATCCGGCTCAGATCTCTTCTACACTCTGGTGCCTCCCCCCCCCCCCCCTCAGGATATCCAACACCAGATAACATCAGAGCTAAACCGTCACAGGAAAAGATCGGCATCCCACAAGAACGCACCATTTTCCGAATTCAAGTTTTCAGTGCTTTTCTGCGTAAAGTTGCGTGGGCGTGGAACAAACGAGTTAGAACGTTCCTTCAACGAACGAAACTAGATCCTGATTGCTCCCTTTGGATACTTTGACCAATATAAATCTCCCAAAACTTCGCTCTTTTCCCATTCTAGCTTATCATTCGCCCCCAAGTTTGTACAAATAAGTGCATCCTCCTCCCCTTCCTAATGGTGGCCTTTGTGGTCACAAGTTTCTTACCACGGAATCCTCAAAGCAAGCCTTGGACGGGAGGATGGTTTACCAAGAGTGGTGGATTAAGGAGATGAGTAGTTTGTCATCATGTGAGTGTAATTTAATAATAAACAGCACGAAAGGCAGGTCGAAGTAAATGGACAGGACCTTTTAAGTCCTGTCCATTTATTGTTCCTTTCAAGTCATGAAGTAATCTAATTGAAAAGTTTTAACCAAGGGTAATTGTAATTATAATCCATAACTTTTTTTTTAACCTGTACAAGACTGCATACCGCTATGTTTTGCGTTTCGTTTAAATTTGCCAGAAAATATCGCGGAGCAACATGTTTGTGGTCTGAATTGTAAAACGGTTAGAGCATATTTACATGACTGTTAGCTTCACAGCTTAAACATGTCAGCGATATTCAGAAAGTTAATAAGTGGATTTGAGTAATTTATTTGGTAATTATCACTTTACCCACTCTGCACAATGTCTGTAACGGAGGGGAACGTTATCCAAAAAGAATCACTTCACCATTTCCAATATCCTTTTTCCTAAAGTATTTGCCGTTATAGAAAATACACTCTCTATATTTGTATTGTTAAATGATATCTTACTTCTAATGTTAATCTTAATATATAAAATACTATAGAAAGAAATTCTTCATCTCGTCTTACACCGTCTGTATATATGTGCATATTTCCGCAACGTTAATATTTCGGTCTTGATAAGGTGTGGCTTGAGACTTCGGAAGTTCCTTCATACGCCAAATGAAAAGGTGGCGAATGAAACTTCTTACAACAAGGGGGTCAGCGCTAATTCATCTTAGGAAGTGGTTGAGCTTACGCAGCATGTGTCAGCTTAACTTCAGCAAATGGTTTATTCGGATAACTACACCAAATCTTGCTACAGAGTAGGTTGCTGATTCACGTTAGAAATGTGGTATCTTGGAGGACGGGCAGCGAATGCTTGTGCTGCAGAACACAAAATTTCTGCGTTCGGTCTCCTCCACAGCATGTTTTAATCTGGCTGAACATCGTGCCGGCGTGTGTTTGTGTGCCACTACTGACCGGACGAGGGCACATGCAGCTTCAGTGAAGGCCATCACAGCAGCACGGCACCTACCCGCCCATTGCCGTGTGTGTTAGTTTGCACCAGAGTTTTTGAACCCAAATATCCAGGCAAGAGACCGCAACAGGTTTGCTCGCAATATCCTGAAATCCTTACTATTGGCGCAAAGATGGACAATTGTGTGAGTGCGCCTTCCATCGCGCTACACCACAGGGAAGTTGTCTATCTTAGCGGGGCCGCACCCATGACGGACAAAGGAAATATGAGAAAGGTGGCTCGGTTTAAGAGTAGAAGAGTAGGAAGACGTCCCTCAATTAAATTAAATGTAATGTCGATGTTGATTAAAAAGAAGGTGAAACGCAATATGGATGTACAAAAAGATGATCTTATTAAACAGTTCTTAGTCAAGCGGTGTGCATGCCTTCTCTCTCTTTCTTTATCATTCTCCCTCTATTCCTTCCTTCAAGTTCATCTGGCAATATATGTAGTATTATCTGAACTGGCAATCATGTAAAATAATGCCATGCAAAGAACTTTGGATATTCGGAAAAAAATTAATGGGCAGTTTACGATGCAGTTAGGCATCCGCGTACCGACCAATGCTTCCTTTATCAGACGCAAAGTAAATGGCCGTTGCGTCGTTTCTTGGAGAGACCCTTTAAAACCCGGTTGTTTTGAAGTCATAGCACTCAATTACAACGTAATGGGCTAAAAAGTAGTAACCACCTTCGAAATGTGTAATCCCGCGCATACATCATCGAGGGCCGCACTAAAGCAGGAAGTTTTATCCGTATGCTATCTACCGACCTCGAGTTGCTCGGTCAAAACTCCGCGACATCTTAAAGAGAACATTTGCTAGCTATATGTATGATTCCTTAAAATAACGGGCTACTTAGCATCTGTTATGGCAAGAAATACAAAGAACAGGAACATTTGTACGGGTAAGCCTAAACTCCCATATAGCTTCGTTCACTGTCAAAGGTGACAATAGAATGCAGACGAAATGATGTGTTAACTTGATGACAAAACGGACCGGCACTCAAGGATAGACGTGGTTTTAGCAAATAGTTACCATGGTCCCGGTATAAGGCCTGACGAGCTACCATATATTTCTACCTGGATTAGCTAGAAACTGCTCTAGCTTAAAGATTCGGTCGCGGTACTACGTAAGAAGCCGTTTGGCGTGAGCTTGAGGTTACAGCTGCTGTAACTGAATATAGGAGCTCTTATAGAGGAGCTCATTCACTACTGATGTATGCGAATTATGTTATAAAACATGTCGTGAACACACGACTACACAGGGTGATGTTTTGGGGCACCTATGTGTGTGAAATGGTAGACATATAGTAATAAATATTAAAATATAGGAGGATCAATTTCACTTCATGCCTCTATTTGGGGACACTCACTAATACAAGTTCACAAAATCGGCGTAGACATGATGCTGCACGTGCTCATATTAATCTAACACTGTCTAAAACGCCTTTTTGTAAGTTTGTGTATACAGACTTATGATAACCAAGATACACCTAGGAATACCAATACTTGTAGGGTGCACTACTTTTGTGAAGATTCCAATCACTCTGCCCTAACATATCCACGCATTCTAGGAAAAAAGTCGAAGCATTCTTGTCACTATCTATACTTTTTCCAGTCATTTTTCCTTAATCCCTCAATCATAAATACTCCCGAACAAAAAGCAATCGATCGGATTTTTTGATCACTCAGCTATAAAATTAAATAGATATTACTTATAAAAGTAACAGACACTTCTCCTATGACTTTTTGTAGTAACGTATTTATGGCGCTGTCTTTAGCTAAACGTTTTAAAGTAGTAACTACCAAAATCTCACATTTCTTTCGTTCCAACTATAAAGAAAATACAAGTTATTCAACGCACAAGTACAGGTTGACGGTCCAGGCAGGGTAAGATATTCTCACTTTTAACGCAATCCTGCAATGAAGGTTTGTTTTTGGGTGAAAAGCTCGAGCAAGATATTTGTAGCTTTAATACCGACGTTCTTTCAATCATTCTGTGGAAGGTCTCAAAAACAAATCCACGCCACAAAGCACAAAAAGGCCAAGTGAACCACCTTGTGATTTAATAATTCTCCACACCATTGTATTCGTAGATTTGTAAATGGTACTGAGATGAACTTTAGGGAATGTAAACAAATATATATAAAAGAATAAATGGATAGACATTTCGCAAGAAAAAAAGGCTGTCCTGACTTTTTTCATTGTTTCTCGTTTCTTGTTGCACGCTAATGTTCAGTATTTTCTTCATTACGTAAGAGTGATGTGCAATGGGAATACACTGTGAAAAAAATAACTGCCATGTAGGGGTTCGCAGCACCCTACGATTTCTGTGTCTCGCGGCAATATTTAAAGGTTGCAAAACATCGTGGTGACGGTGCCCTGTTTGAAAAGGAGCTAGGAAAGGAGCTATCTTTGCGTGAAGTGTGGAATCTTGAAGGCACAACAAGGGTAAAAATAGATACAAGGATCTCAAGGGCGCATTAAACTGAAACTATTTGCGAGATCAGGCCTCAGTAACGCTATTAACGCTTCGGACAAGACAATTGATGGAGCGGCCGGTCAAGCCATTACTTCCCAAAAACTAATTTCTGCAGTGACAAAGCATATAGATCGCATTGCTAAATATCGATCCTGCACTGGAATGTTCGGGAGAGAGGGTTGTTGAAGGAGCGTGACAAAGAAGCCAACAAGCAACATGAATCGCCTTTTCTATAAATGTCGGTTGGCTCCATGTTATTTGGATTTTGTTCCCCATGCACTTTCTCACTAATCAGATTTTGTAATCACACGTGACGTCACGAGGGTAAATTTAGTGAGAAAAATCTTCCCACAAATTTAGCGAAAAACTTTCCCCGCTAAATTTAGCGGGAATATAGGCAATGTTAGATGCGGGAATATAGGCAATGTTAGGTCCCAGTTGGAGATTTAGATCTCGTCCATTATATGCTAGCAGGGATCATCGTCTCAGGTTACGTTTGCCAAAAAACTTAAAGCATGTAACAAAAAAAAATATCCTTTAGATCTGTGGCAACACCACCAGCACTCTCTACTTTGAGGAGTGCAGCATTGTAAACGAATGTGTCTTATCGATTTTAGGGCAAGCAAAGCAGTGGCATTCATGGCATTCTGACAAGCGTGTTGAATTCATAAACACGCAAGAGGTGCGGGAACTTCTCTACCGTTAAACATCCCTTTTTTTGTCTTTTTTTCTCCCTAGATCTCAAAGACTTGCAAATTAACCGTATTCCTTCTTTCATACATATTTTATCTTCCAAATGGTTCTGGAAAATTTCTCACTAGCAAGCCTGCATTGGAAGAGGTAGCGATTAAGGCATAAGTTGAATCTTCCATTTGCATCGACAAATTATTCCGTATTTTGGAAATGTTTTCAAAAATAATATTTCTTGTTTTGATCTTCATCTTGGCAGCAGAATTTCCGAGGGACACCAGCCGGATGTGGCTATTTCGAAATGAACCTAAGCCCAGAATTATCTTTCACCCGACTGAAAATGACACTTCTTTGAAGTTGGTAATCTTGTATGCTTTGCGGGAATCGGACATTCTGACAATATTTCCGGTAACCGCGATATAATTACTTTATGGTCTGAAAGTTCACGTACCTTCTTTGAAGCTCGGTCATCAAATACTGCTGAACTACTCGCCCTCAAGCTCATCTGCCAATTTGTGTGCTGCGCTGTGGTCAGTAAGGCAATATTGAGGCAAACAAGGTCACAATGAAACAATCACGGTCCCCAATTAATAAATTAAATTGAGGACAGGCAGAAACCTGTCTTCTGCTCACAGTTCCCAGCCTCTTGCTTTATAGGTTTTATTATAACTCATCTACACAGGTATGCGTTGTACCTGTTTGTCGCTTCTGTCTTTTCATGTTCAAAGTGTACGACTCTTCCAGCACTAGTTTTGCGTATACCACTCTAAAAGACAGGGACGCTCATTTATACTCGTCTTCCATTGCAGTTCGTCCCACCATCTTCTTAATTTTCATGTTTTGAAATTCAGAAAAAAAAAGAAAAAAAGAAATATGAAGGGTGATAGATTACTTTTGATGGGGGACAAGCTTGCTATATCGTCAGAGGTGGCCGAAAATATAGGATCAAACAATTAGAAAAAGATCAGACCAATACAACAGCGAGGTTTTACAGGAGTCATGGGTTTGAAGGAGATGCTCTTGCATTCTTCGCTCTTTGTGGCGTGTGGCAGTTTCTGAGAGGTTATCTCATAAATTCGTCACGAAGCCGGCGCGGTGCACGCTAGTCTCTGAGTAAATGAGTAAATGCAGCGACAAAGCAGAACGAAAGCTAGCTAAGGTGCAACTTGGACAAAAGTGTCAAAAGTTGCTAGAATGGAAATATTTTTTGTTCAATCAATTCATTCTTGAATTGCCCGAGGAAAGGTAAAATATCTGACGCAGTACTTTTGGATGTTGTACTGTTTAATACCCTCAAATTGATTTGCTCTAGTCTGTGTGCAAACAATAAGCACGCACTGGATGTCACCACACACCCTGCGCTTCTGGCAGGTACTGTCACTCGACTCGTTGGAGTGCACACACCGCGACACTGTTAGTACGAACAAGCAATTGCCGGTTAATTTTTCTGTTTTTTTCTCTCAGCATTGAAAGATTTTCATCAAAAATACTATAGTGGTGGGAAGTGCTCAGTTAGGGCATTAACCTGGGTGGTAAATTTTCTTGCCCGCCGGTATCCTTTCAAAGTAAAAGGCGCCGAAGTCGCTGATCGCGCTAAGAGTGTCGGGCTGTGTAACTTGGGTTTGCGCAGCTTTCCTTCGGGCAATAAAAAAAATATATATTTATTCTACTAAAAGGTTGCGGAGATCTACGGGAGGAGCGATCCGTTTTTTGACACTTCCGGTAGAATCCGCGTATAAATTGTCTCGTCTTGTAGTACCGCCGAAGAGTGATATGAGGCGTTACAGTCTCCAGACTTCAACGTTAAAACTGTTTAAGGCAAAAAAAAATTAAAAAAGCGGAATCCGAAGTTTACTCGTGCTGGGTCCAGTGAAAATGTACGTCGTATGTACTGAATAATGGCAACGTGCCTGTGAGATTCCAGTTGCCAGGATCAGAAACTAAGGCGAAGGCTTTCAGTGACCATCAACAGGGGTGAATAAACAACGAAATAAATTATCTCTGAGATTAACGAAATGTACAGTGGGTTCAGCAGATACGATGCTCCACTGGGAAGCGGGAGGTAGAGTCATCAACGCAGGACGTGGTCAGTCGCATGCATCTTAATATCGCTCCACAGCCAATTAGATTGCAATGTTCGCCGATAAGAACGCTCATGGACGAATCACGAAGCAAGAAGCGCGGATGAAATAAACCACGCCCGCATTTTTCAGCTCTCCAGCGACTATAGTAGTTGTAGGATCTGGTCTTCATCAGGAGTGTTGAAATCGAACATAAAATTAAAAGTCTATACGGGATTAGGTATAAACTGCAGCAATTTCGGAGTGAATAAGAAGAAGATAGAGGGGTTTTTTGACAACTAAAACATGGTTGATAATGCGATACACGTTTTAAAAATGTTGCCAATGTAATACTAGTACGGTGAAAAATATACGAAGAATATGGGCGGCCACACGTGTAACTCTTATTTTTAGTGATATTCTTAAAGCTAAAACAGCTTCTGCATCTCGTTCTACACTGTAGAGCGCACTCGTTCACAAACCTGGTTGTTTTATTGTTAAATTCGATAACTCAGCAACCTTTCACGATTCGTTCACACTATGTTCGAAAGTAAAGATAAAAATGAACTGCCGATCTAGTGCAGATGACTTGCTTTTAATTAACTTGACTTGAAAAGTCAGCTTGAAATCAAAATGTTTCATAAAGTCTATTGGGACGAAATGGGTATGATCTAAGCAAAACAAAGATTTTCTCATTCATAATACAATTCATTTGTTGGCCATGTGTTACATGAAAGCGACAAAACGGTTTGCACGCTATTAACTCCAAAATTATTATATTGTTAGATGCGCAGGGCTACACGAGCTGGCCGGTACAGCATGCGGCACGAGCTAGCATGGGATACTTCGTCCAGCCTGCTGTGCCGGCCAGCACGCGTAGCACGGCGCCTCTAACAATATCAAGAATGACATGCGGTTAAAATGATAGATCAGGCTGACCACCAGGAACTAGAAAGTTTACTCAATCTTTGCTACGACACATTAGCAGCACTTAGCAGTGGTACACCCTGACACTCACCAGTAATGCTGCTCGCTCGAGATTGCGCTCGAATACCGTGAACTTCTGAATTAAAAAAAAATAGAAGAAAAAAAGCGCTGCGCGCAGTGGTATATATCTTTCGCCGCACACCTGTTCCAATTCAGTCAGGGAAAGCGTTTCCAATCCCCTCTTCGGTTTCGGAAAATCCTTTCAATAGCACTTTACGCGTGCTTGGCTAACAATGCCAAATCAATAATCGGTGTGGGCGCTAATGCGTATGGCGGCTGAGTGCATTAGAGCGCTGGAGGGTTCCGTTTCCCGGTTCGTGGGATTCTCTCGGTGCGTATACCCGCCAGGGAGAGTGGGACAACAGACTGTCTCAGCAATGGCCTAGTCCTTCATTCACCGTCATTGTCTCGGCCTGCAACTCAACCCGGCGATGCACACCTGCGCTCGCCCTCTAGCGGCGCGGCCAGGGTCTCTGGTGTGGTCGAGTACGCTTGCTCACACCGCGGAAGGGGCGTTCCAGGCTGACTGGATGTACGTAGAACTTGACAGGTATCTCTGTGCTGTCAGAATGCCCACACTGTATATGTCAAAAGCTAACTTCTCTAACTTGAAAAGAAACGTCTCTTCTTCCTTTTGTCTGTTTATCTGTAAGTTCGCCCTAATTTAGTAAGCATTTGGGATTCTTATTATCGACTACGTCAACCTCTGTTTTCAAGAGATAGGGAAGTGTCCACGAGATAGTCAAAAATAAAGAAATGGAACAAATCTGATCATGGCGACTCGACAAATAGTCCGAAAGCGTATGTTGGTCGTACGAACCCGGTAGAATAAAATGACATTTATCCTACCAATATGCCCATTCCAAATTAGTAAAAAGTGTCATAGTGAATCTGCTTCACGAACGCTTTGAAAAAATCATGCTCCCATCGAGCACAGGTTAGCTTTGGTGCTCAAGTTTCCCGCCTTCGGATAGTGGAGTATCCGGAACACCTACTGACGTCGGTCGAAGGCATTTTGTTAAAGAAAATTAAAATAAAAGGCCGTGTAGATGCAGTAAACGTTCCCAAAGAAAAACGAAACAAAGTTGCTGCGGTGCCCTATTTGCATAGAGTGTCCCAAGGATTAAAGAAAATAGGAAAGCGAGTAGATGTTACTGTTGTTTCTGCCCCTAAAAAGTTATCTAAGCTTTTCAGAAACGTCAATCTTACAGCTCCTGGTTTCTACTAAGGAGCATAAAAATCGATGTGTTGAATGCACATAAAATGTGTATATATTTCATTCGTATTAGGGCAGACGGGTAGATCTATGAACGATATGTTTAAAGAACTCTATTACAATGTAAACAGGGTGGTATCAAGACACTGTGGCATTTATTGTCATAACTGTGGGTGTATTGCCGATCTTTAAAAGTGCTCAGTCATGCCCTGACCAGAGAAATTATCGAAGCGCGCATCATTGTATGCCTAAGGAAAGATTGTGTAAGCGCACCGTCTGTTTCGCTATCTGATGAAAAGTTAGAATACATTGCACGACGAACAGCAGTCGCGATCATGGTGCTGGAATCTAGTGCTTGTCATTGGGTGCGTGTGTGCTTTTCTTGTTCGGTCGTCGTATCCTATATACGACGACCGAAGAATGTGCGCCTTGACGATTACGCATCAGTCAGCGCTTGTGTGTCCTCTCTCTTCTGTCTCGTCTGTTTACGCTATACGTTTTAATCATAATCTGCAGTTTTCACTGGCTCGCTTTTTCATGTATTAATTATCCAGGACAATATTTCCCTAATATTTTCAAATGTAAAGCTAATGTAATAACACGTTCCAATCTTTAAAATAAGCTTAACGGGAACGGGTTTCTTTTGAACAAATGGAACTTGTAACGGAAACTCGTTCCAAGATTCAGATGGAACGATAAACGAGCTTTCGTCCTTTATTTGCAGGAATGCGTATAACACTGCTTAGACGTCCAGTCATGCACCGCTATCTTAAAAAGCGTCGAAAACAGTGCACTGGTAGTACATTTTCCTCCCGCTCTGTTCTTTTGTATTCAGTCATAGTAGTTACTGGTTGCTACACTCTACTTTAGGTTGACGCAGACTATAGCGACAACTATAAGCTCTTAAATCATGAATTGGATAGCGCCTTTACTACACGAACATGTGTAGCAGTAGCACAACTCAACAGTCGCTCGCACTTGTAGTCTTTGCCGCGTTTAGTTCAAGAAGAGGAATATAAAAGTTCAGATCGTGCTTCCAGCCTTCATGATTGCGCATTACCCTCACACGTAACAATCTACGTTAAAAACAAATTGTGTTTCACGGGCGACTCATCCCAACAAAATCTCTCCTGTTTTTTCCCCCTTTACACGGACATTAGACGCATGCGCACAACGGAGCATGCTGGCAAGGACTACCATCACCCAGGAGGTGGCTACCTGGTCAAGCATTGCCTTTAGACCTCTGCATCGCTTATCACCCGGACGAAAAATGCTGAGTCACTGAGCTGTGGACGCAAGCGCAGCGTCCGATATACCACACAGCAGAGCAACAGCGCATGCTCCGAAGGCGTTCCACAGTCCAGCAGAAAAAGATGGCAGCGCGCAGATTGCGAGTCTTGCAAAGGTCTATACTCCGCTTCACTTTAAGTACAACAGCAGCCAAAGCTACGATCTGTGGGAGCCAACCAAGCAGCACACATATTGCGTGGTCACAAGGCTAGTGTCTTTGTGGATTTTCTGTCACCGACTAAACCAATTACACAGGAAAAAAAAAGTGGCGCACGTACCCTGCGTGATTGTTTGAGTCGGAGATAGCAATCTTACAATGACAATGAACGTTGTGACGCTGAACTTTTAGAGCTGCTCGGTTGGCTCTATCGGGTCGTGGAGTCGGCTGAGGTTGCTCTTAAAGTGAGAGTATAGACGCTACGCGCCTGCAGAGTGACAAATTATAGCAAGGCAAGCAAATCGTTGTGTGTATGTTTATACAGCCGGAAGCTAGTCTGCCTCAGTGGGCGTCTGGTGTCTCAGCTGCACATGAGCAATTTAGTCATTGCCGTACAACCACTAACCTGGGCTCTTTAACGTGCACCAGTGCACGCAGTAATGATACACGACCGCACGCCGGTACGATGCTCATCCAGATCGAAACGGGCAGGGGGGATTGAGGAAAATTATAGCGTCACACAAAACTTATTACTGATCAATCCATTAAAATAATTGGCTTCTTCCCGCTACCATCTTTGTTCGCTGGCTTGCGGAACACGTCTTGCGCATGCGCAGTGGCTTTTTTCTAAAGTGTCAGACGTCGCGCATATGTTCACAGCGCAATGCGGCGCGCGAGTTCGTCTGTTCCTTTTGCAGGGGTTGTGGTGACGTCAAAATGCCGAGCTCTGGTTGGCTCTCATCGAAGGATAGTGGGTAGACCTCAAAGCAAGCTGCCTTGAGATATACCCACTGTCCTTCAATTGTAGCCAATCAGAGCTGGGCTTTCTGACGTCATCGCAACCCTTGCAAAAAAGCAGACGAACTTGCTCTCCGCATAGCTCGGCACTTTTTTATTTGGGTGATAGGCGCTGGAAAGTTATATAGTGATTGAAACAAGGGACGATATACGGGGTAATAGAGCCAGAAAATCACTCTATAATAATGAACCTGAGACGGAAACAAATAAAATAACGGACAGTCACACACACCTTTTCAAAAGATAGCTACTCATTTTGTTTTTCCCACATCCACGCATTTGTACAATCGTCTACCGCCCCCGAAGGTTACCAAACCTCCCCCAAAAATATAAGAAAGACACACGAAAACAGACATTCAACTGCCCCGGGATAACGCCAAAACCACAAGCATGACAAGCAAATTAACTGACTAACTACACTGACTTCAAAATGATGCCCGCTCAAGGTTCTAATATGAGGCATATATAGTCAACACTGCGAGACATTCCGTTTTAGCTTGTTTGCGAGGCCCCTTGTGGTATTCAAACAGTAATGGTGTTACAGACGTCGCCTCATACCATCCATTCTGTAACCATGAGGGTTTGTAGAAGTTGTGTGGCCTCAGTGCTTCGGCGTACACAGGAATTGTAACTTAGGAGGGGCTAATACTGTGGCCAGTACGATAGGTTTCTAAACATTTATGGAAACAATAAAACTTACAGTTTGGTAAGGGCTCTGAGTCTGACAATATTATGAGCCTAGGAAATATTACGCTTCTTCAATATAACAAGCTGACATTCAAGCATTTTCAAAAGTGATCCATTTGACCCAGCGCAAACAAACATGTTCGGCATAGGAATATAAATTTACGTTCCTGAGTTGCTGATTAATACGAGCATTAATTAATGCTGTCATATTTCCGTGTCTAATTCTTCTTAAAACATAGCAACTTAGAGAAGTGTTCAGCAGAAAATGGTTTTTACACTGTTTTGCTAAGAACACCCGCGATAGGGCATAAGAGGCAAATATACTGAAATCTTGGGAAGGCGGAGGATACAACGTTCGACTTAAATCTTCGATCTGCACTTTAGATGGATATGATTCACACAAAGGACTTCGTATCGTTTCGGGGGATCGCCCATTCATTTCTCTAAATCCACCAAGATGGAAGGATTTCCAGAACGTTCTTCGAAGGGTTTTTGAGACGTCTGAAGAATTGTTTCTCCCTTCACCTTTTTTTAGCGATGGTAGTAAGGATTGAGTATCGAATCTGAGAAGTTGAAAAGAAACAGTGATGGATTATGGGGGTAAATCTGCCAACGTCAATTTGTGATTTTTTTTGTTTTTTTTTACAAATTGTATTTTTTTAAGAGTTGGTTGTATTATTTCTTGAGTGCAAGAATGCAGCAAACAGAAATACCTTATCGGGGTTCTAAACACATCTGGCTATGCCCCCTTGGAAATACGGAGCAACGACTACGATAAGAAGCCGAACTCCCACTTCTATTTTGTGAGAAGGATAATCGGTTAGCTGTAGCAAAAGTAAAAAAAGAAATTGACCCTATATTTTTAACTGCACACTGAGAAGGCATAATGGTGTAAGAAATAGTAGTTGTGGGTTATAAACCACGAATGCATACATCTAGGCTTTGATGTTTACAAAGATAAATGTTGATTACGTCCAGTACCCGTCCTGTACCTAAAGCAGCGTAGCTTTCAAGTATATGGGTAATATAGTGAAAATAGTGCAAGACGGACAAATACCTAACTTGAAACTCTCAATTGACTGAGCAAGGAAATTATTTCACCTGTTATTTTGCAAATCAAGAAGCCGGCGCTGCAAATTGCGGTTCTGAAGTGCAGCCGAAAAAAACATTACTTTAACTATTGGTTTTCAATTTGCATGGTATTTCAGTCTCACGCGCCTTTAATTAAATGTTGTCATTTTAATAAATAAAATTATAATTATTATATAAAATAAAAAAATGCTATGCCTCCCAAGAAGGACCTGAGTATAGACCAACGCGCTGTTTAAGAACAAGTCATCGTTTGCCCACACTAGGTGTGGGCATTGCGTGTGAGCAAAAAACAGATTAGCACAGGGAAAAGCGTCTGCGCATGCGCAGTACCAACAGCAGCGCCTCCACTGCGGGGCGACGTAAGAGATGCGTGTTGGTCTATACATCGGCTATTGCTGTACGTTATAATTTCTCACGCCATAAACACAGCTTATTTTCAAGAATAAAGGGAAGATCATAAACGGCTTAGCGAATTTCCAACAACATTCCTGCAAAACTTTTATGTGAACAAGCGGTAAACATTCGTTAAAATATTTTAACAATGGCGTCTTCTTTCTTGTTTGCTTATTTTTTTTCTCGTTTTATAAATCTTGTTTAGTTATTAAGGTTTAAATATTGAGCTTAAGATGGCCCAAACCTCACTCCTTTTCATTCTTCATTTCCTGGACATTTTCCGAGTTATGGGACCAGCCAATACGGACTCCTCATCTCAACATTTTGAGGGGCGGAAGGGCAGCATGTATTGACAGGATATAACACAACAAGCAAAAAAAAAAAAACAATTAGATAAACGTATAAATACAACACGAATGAAAATAATCGCTAGCCGACCGCTCAAAAAACTGATCCGGAATCCGGCAGTGGTGTCAAGAGCAGATCTCGGCCCTAATCGGGAAACAGAGGTTCGGAAGCCATAACAGAGAACAGGGCACACCCATTCGCCGAGGATTGAACAGATAGACTTGCACGAAAATTTTTGCAGCAAGCAAACGGTCATCGAATGCATCTTAAAGAAAATAAAATAAGCAAAGCGTCGAGAGCCGTTTAACAAGAAAGGCTCTTGTGTCCTAAAAAGAAAAAAAAGTTGGACTAAAGCGTGTTTCTAAACATAAAAACAAAAAACAAAAACACGAGATTATCGGGGTTACACAGTAACACATTATATGCCCACTTCTCAGAAGATGAATACTGACAACAAAAAGAAAGAGGTATATGCAACACGAGTAGAACTAAAGGATTGAAGTGGTTGCAACGATTCCCTGATTGCGGCGAGCTGGACACGATGATATGTCGAAATGCGAATGTAAGTTCTTTAGTAAAGGCCGAACCTTGAGCACAATGCATTGTAATTAATTGTCAGACGCTCACGTCTTCGTTCTTTTCTGACAAAATTATGATCATTAATAAGCCAGACCTTTACGTAGCGCGTTACAAGTAATGGATTACCTGCAATCGATTACATTCTACTGTACATTTGTAACGCTTCAATTACTTCCCTTAACAGAGTAATGATCCTTGTAATGCATAACAGGCTTGAGCTGAGCTAGTTGGTTCAATCTTGACTTAAGGCCAGCTGAACTAGAAAAAACATACACAGCGGTGTGAATGTTCTTTTCTTTATGTGTATGTTTTTTTCTAGTTCAGCTGGCCTTAAGTCAAGTCTTGTAATTCAATTACTTTCTTGCCTGTTGTCGATTACAAAATTACCCATTAAAATTTTTCTTAATTTTGTTTTTTTTTTTTTGCGAGAGGGGTTAGAAGTGCTGGAGTCAATCAGTTCTGGGCAACACCGGTCAACAGGTTAAGAAACATTTGCGAGCTGGAGAGGAGGAAGCAGACGAAAGCTTGAGAGATGGAGTCGCCGACGCTCGTGAGCTCCAAGGTCCCTGAGAGCGACCGAGAACCGCTGTTTCGCGCGGAGCCGGAGATAAACATCCGTTCGCCACTTCGCGCGTAAAGGTAACTGCAAAAAGAAAAAAGTGTTTTTTTTAAACAAGCCTACTTGGCACAAGCATGTCACGAAACAAATCTTCCGCGAAAAAACAAATTTTTTCTAGCAATATTTACGCCAGAGGACGTAATTTAGTCGGAGTCCCAACCTCTCCGCATTTGAAACTCCCGCTCTTTCGACGCCCGCGGAGTGGCTGGTATACGTCACTCCGTGACGTATAGCAGCTACTCTGTGACGTATAATAGCAACTTTGTGGCGCGCGATTCAAAACGGGTGAAATAGCCGCAAACTAAAATCAGTCCTGCGCAATAAATATTGCTGTAAAAAATTTTGTTTTTGGCGGAAAAATTGTTTTGTGACATGCTTGTCCTAATTAGGCTGTTTAAAAATACACTTTTTTTCTTTGCAGTTAGCCTTTAAAGGCCGACGTACAACCTCGGTTTTCTGCAGGGAAGGTAATTCTGTTAGCGCTCCCCTCTCCTAATCTGCGATGGGAGCCAAGTTGGGGCAACGTTAAAAGTGGAAAGGATATAGGAAAGGAGGGGTGGGCAAAAGTGGAAAGCGCAGAAGTGTACGTCGGCCTTTAACCTGAGCGCCCCGTACCCGAGGCGTCTTTCTTTTATTTCGTTTTATCTTTAGTAAACGAGACCTCAGTCTTCAGGCTGAGTCCGGCTCGAAAGGTTGTCAGGTTTTCTCTTCACCAAAATGACCTTAAACGAAAAAGAGAGGAGATACTTTCTCTTCACTCCAAGCTTGCGTTTGCTTTCTCTTCTCTACCTTGTAGACTTTTTCTTAACCTGTCACTGACTTTTTTTTTATAAAAGATTCGCTACCCAGAAGAGTTCTATACACCTTACGTCCGGACGCAGCGGACGCTACGAGCTATCCTAGCCAATCCCGCTCAGTAGAGGTAGCCCGTGATACGTTTTCCGCGCGTCGCTGTGCCCCCTATTTAAGGTCACGTGACACCCACACGGCATTGGATTGGCTGCAGTGCTCGTAGCATCCGCTGCGCCCGGACGTAAGGTGAAACGGGTTATAAATGATGTTGGCTTGCTGTACTTTTTATCTTTTGTTTTGCCTTTTTTTCTTTGTCTCTCATCCTATTCTTTTCAGCTTTTCTTCGGAGGAAGTTGACGTATCTAATTAAGAATATTTTTTTGTACACGGCGGACATGACGTGCTCTGGTTGCTATAAAAATGAAAAATATTCTCCTAATTTCGGCAGTTCGTAATTAAATTGGAAGCGATAGCATCATGGAGGAACGAGGCCTCGATTCTCCTGGCCTTAGCTTGCACCTAGTTTACACTTAAAGACGTGAAAGATAAAATCAACGTGACGTTCGAATGTTTGCTTTGTCGGCCACTATTCAAGATTATTTGCGTTTAAGAGGCGATTAACTCCAACTTGCGGACGCATATAAAGATCAAGTGTTTTTGTTTAGTTGATCACTTCACTGCGAAATTTTAAAATATTTAATTATAACAGCCTTACTTTCTGGGATGCTTAGCAATTTTCACTCGGACAGCATCAGGTTACAACTTTACCTCTATTTTCCAGGCATACTTCCAGCAGCGCTGTTGTTCGCTTACCTTCTCGTTCTCGCCTCGTGTCTTTGGACTACTTTAGCTTTAAACCAGGAAACGAGTTTTTATTCAAATTCATGAGCATTCTCCTACGAGCTTTTGACTGGTTTACGGGGTTTCCCTTTTGAACATCTACATTTTTAGTTCTTATATTGGTACGTTTCATTGGGTTTGTCAAAATTATGTTCTCGTCCTCAATATTAGCTCCCAAATATTACCTGTCCATCAACTGTGCCAATTGAAACTTGGAGCTCTATTCATGACACCAAGAGTCGTTGGCGGATGACCGAAGCAAACTTCGAGAGACAACTGCTGCTGAAACTGAACAAGGTGTGGAGGACAAAAAAAATGTATAAATGCCAGAACACCTATTTAAATCTGTATATGTGCTACCATAATAAAAAAAGTTGTATGAGAACCAACGTGGGAAGTAATCGATTACTTTAGCCTAATTTTGTATTACTTTTTCAAGGCTGTAATTGTAATTGTAATCGGTTAGTTTTTACTGTGAAGTACATGTAATTGGTTACTTTTTTCAGAAACGTGTACAAGTATGTTGTTAATAACCGTAGATAAGCCACTTCTGTCCCTCGTTTTATTAATACAGTCATGTCTCTTATAATATGGACCCCGTTAATATGGACCCCGTTGATACGGAGACCCGCTATATGAACACCATTTGCGGGGACAAACTGGGAGAATACATGCATTTTTGTCTCGGTAATATGAACAACTGCATTATGGACGATTTTGGAGAACGGAGGCGTCCATATTAACGAGACATGACTGCAATAAAAACGACGTCAAAGCTAATGGCGCTCACGCGTTGATGATTTAGCATCTTTAGTTGAACGCACTCTCGCGTCACGCGATCAGACCATTAGTTCTGTTAGCTCTGTATTCTACATACAAAATGGTTGGCAGGTTCGAATCCCGGTCGTGGTACATCTGACGACAGGCTTAAAGCTCAAGTATATTTAGTCGTAGCACTTGCGCGCGGGAGAGCACGCCAAGCCATCGAAGTGCGCACAGGTATTAAACTGGTTCCAGATCTCGAGCGCGTGCTCAAGGTGAATGAAAGCCGAACGTGGCGTGGCACTACGGGGTACAATACACTGCGCTCGACGTTCAAAGAAATAAGAAATAGAGCATGTTGAAGGATGCTGATATAATGTCGAGCACCAACCAGCTTTTGCCGCGGATACAAAACCGCGTAACTGTGCTGTTATAGTTCTCCGACAGAATGAGAACGGCAGGGTGTGTCTCTCGAACGCCCGGCCTAACACGCGCTCCACGTCTTCTGCCATAGCCTCCTTTATACTGACAAAGCCTGGCAGATCGCCACGAGAAGTGGCCGCCGAACTGAAAGGGTGGAGCGGCAGACAACGGATGAGAGGAGAGCTACGTGACTGGCGCCCCGCTGCGGTGAGACGCCGAAACACACTTCTCCAGAGCGAACAATTGCGTTTCGGGCCCTCGCCGCTGCAAAAGCTGTGCTTTGACGTCCAGGTACACCAGAAATGTTTCTTTGATGCTTTGTGCTACTACACCCTCGCGTTCCGAAGTCTGCGACCGGGCACTCTATGACTCTGTTGTCGAACTGCGAGGCTACTGTAGTATGGAGGAGTGTCGGCCGTGTCTCGGGTGTGCGCGAGCTCGAGAACACGAGGAGCCGAAATGTTTTCATGTGCAGAAAGCTCGCGCAGAAGGCGGGACAACTGAAACTCCTCGGTGACTATACTCTGTTTCACCTTGTGTTGTACCCACCGTGGTTGTACCACAGGAAAGGCTACAAGCGTGAGCTTCTTGCTTGGCTGCATCTCGGTTGCACAGCTCCCGTACTCCAAGGAGCGGCTGCCTAACGCTAAGAGCCTCGCGCTTCTAGCCTTCGCTGCGGTACAACATAAGATGAAATGGAGTGTATGATTACACATCAAGTGATCTCTAGACGATATAAATTCATCGGCGATCTTCCGTTGAACTTTTCAGGAAATTGCCTTCGTTTGATTCGCGAGAAAAACAACGCTGTTTGTTTTTGCGCATACGAAAAAAAAAAGTCTAGCTGAAACGAACTGCTAATATATTTTTGGTAATATGCCCCAGTTTGGGAATACACTTCAAGAGCACCGCAGGTTTACAAGGACTGCTTCTTGTGGGATGATTCTTGACGACTCGTCTCTGAAAACATAAAAAAGCGGCAAAATTGTGCAAGGACGAGAGAAGATGAAGGATACAGGGCGTTACGCCTGCAATGCTGCTGACCGTGCATTTCGTTAAGGCTATATAAATGATTTTTTAATGTTAGTTGTGACTGTCCTGTATTTTCCACCTTTTTCTCATCCGTGTGTATTTTCGACACTTTTTAGGTGATCATGAACCAACGGAACTAAATTGTCTGTTAGTGCTGTCTCAAAGCGGCCAGTGCTGGACTGGTGTGAGTCATTGCGGCGTCATGACCAAAGACGTAGTGACCTTCCTTCTACCTCGGATTCAAAGAACTTCGCTGCGGCTGGGTTTGCGTCCACGCGTTTGCGACAGAATTAGCTCGAGTAGTTTGCTGTGCTTTCGCGACGCGAAGCTTAGTGGCTGACACAAAGGACAAAACGGCATTCCTCAACGTTTCGGAAGCGTCTGTTAGGTATATTATGGCTAATTTAGCTTATATATTATTTTATACTCTGAATAAATATATTGACGCTTCTGAGAGGTCCTGCATTGTTGTTCATACTTAGCAAATAAGAAGTGCACATTTTGGTCTCTTCGCAGTTTCATGCACCCACTCAGTCCGGTCAATCGCTCAGCTGTCATTAATAAAGTTGATGCTTGGGCTAGTCGGTATGACATATTTGAGAATTAAAACAGCGCAAAGGACCGGAACCAGATAAATAAGGACACTGACACAGCCCTGTGTCTGTAGTCATTCTTCATCTGGGTGGGTATATTATTAACAAATCGCCACTATTCTGGCTGACTGCAGACACAATCGAAGGCTATTTACCGCCCGACATCGTTATCATTCCATGGGACGTCACGGTGTCCCTGGCGACGTCAGGTGCCCCGTTAGGTCGCAGGGTCTGCCAAATAGTTTCGTAGTTATAGATGAGTGTACAAGATTTCCAGCAGACATTAGATAACTCCTCCACGTAGTGTAGAGATACAGTAAGATAGATTAGGGTTTGATATGTATCATGACTGCTGCGACTGTATCACCAATAATCACGAAGGACGCTTCTTTGTGCAATACAAAATCATGTTTCTTGGTACAACCTTAAGGTATATATAAAGAAACTGCTTTGGTGGTGCAATTTCACGCTAGTTGCATTTCAACATGCGACATTTTCTCAAGGTATAACGACTACACCCACGATCCTGTGTCGACATGCAACTGCACGCCTCCGTACAATGCCATCTACGCCATTGCTTCCGTTACGACCTATTGGACCCGCAGAACGGCTTCGACATGCCAAACATGGCCCACTGGAGGCAGTCGAATACACGATATGAAGATTTGATTAATATCAACTAACGTCTACTTGACGGGTCACTGTATTTACTTTACAAAGTTCATGGAATTCATATCTAAATATTAAAAATGGTCTTATTCCATTCATATATCGGTTTTATCTATTTGTTTCTTTCCGCTAACAACCTTCATTTTCCAAAGAATTTTATTATTTTTGTACGACTTACTGTTAGTTTTTTGGTACGACTTTGCTTCATTTGTACCATCGGACCTTAACGTGAGCTGCAATGGGAATTGGTGAACTTAGACATTGTTCAATCAGGATCCAATGGTCGAAGAACAGCGTCGTCACAGACAGCTTGAAAAAGCGAGTTTATTCGTTGCTTTATTGCTTCGTCATTTGTCGCTAAATTTTTGTCAGCTGTCTGCGGTCTAATGACGATGATGATTAAATTATCCAGAGCTTGCTGCGTCCTTCCTGTGCAGCAGTCGTTCTGGTTATTCCTGTGCAACATGCAGAGTTCACCTCTCGCAAGGGCACTGCAGAAAAAAACATTATTTAGGGCATAAGTGGAACACGTATCTTTTTTAAACATATCTTCCACAAAAATGTATTTTCCGCGTACTTTACGCCGTTGGACACGGTCTGACAGAGGTAACTGCCCCTCTAAGCCCCGCCCACAGATATCTGGCCCGCCAGCTTTCTGCTGAACCGGACAGCGCTCGCTGAACAGGCCAACAAGCGCTGGTTGTTCACCATCCTCGGTGGCGTCTCGTCTACCAGTCTGACTGATTACTGCACCCCGCGTTGCTGGCTGGCTGATACAAGACCGGTTTTCAGAAGCTGGTGGCTGGAGACCGGATGCGCTGCTGCGTAGCTAATCCTGTTATCGCAGAGCGCAAAGCCGGTCTTCATCTCTGTTGATCTCTCGTTACAAGCGGTGAACGTGCGTGCTGGTCGCGCGAGCAGATGACGACGATGCTCCGGCAACCTCTGCTATTTCACCCATCTCAGTGTCTATTGCTGGTAGGGCTGGGGACAAAATCTGCGCGTCAACGTCGCTTTCTTGTGTCTATTGCTGTTATTACCGTCTAAAATCTACGCGCTCGAAGGCGCGATGAAAGCGGTGGTCTAGCGTTCTCTCCTTCGGACGAGCCACGGTCCATGCAAGCGTATGTCAGCGTCTGTAGCGACTATCAATGTCCGTACTAAACGACCGAGAGAACTAAAGAAATTAACATAATAAATATCTCGTCTTCCTAGCTGCTGTTCTAGTTATTTTTTTTTAACATATCATCCGCGAGCAAGATGGACAGGCTTCTGACGCACAATTAAAACGCGACAGCTACAAATATTCGCTTTGGTAGGCCAGCTGCACTGCAAAACTTCAGAGCTTGCATTTCAGCGGGCGCAGTGGCGGGAACATGACCTGACAAACTTGATGCGAGCCGAACGCCCGATTGCACTTCCAGCCAAATGACTCGCAAATTCTTACCTGTGTACGTACCTTTCTCGGTATTGAAACCATAGGTCGCATAATCACGAGCGGTTGCCCCATTTCACAGAAGCAGCGGGGCCGCATTACCGGACCCATCGTCTCGTTCGGCATCAACACACGCAAAAGAAGGAATCAAGCCAGATGGGTTGAATAGTTGATTTGGGACGCTAGGCTTGTGTCAGTACTTCTACGAGAACAAGCATCTCGCACAGTGCTTCCGAAGGTGCGTACTTGCGGCAGTTGTTTTCTGCAAATTACGCTGGTTGAGATCTTCCTCTAAGCACCTGTGTAAACTCAAAACCACTTGCACTTTTAAAAATTGACGGGCTCAAGGAGCTTCGCTTGTTCAGTACTTCCGCAGACGGCGGCAGCCATGTTTGTTATTATTTCTAGCCAAAGTGGGTAGAAGCAATCTCAGAATACATTTGAAAAACAATACTTACTCTTTCTTTATTTTTTGCTTCAGCAATACGTAG